>JAAGNO010030245.1:73225-85176 GCA_033439905.1 Ceryle rudis | reverse complement strand
TCCTGGAACAATTTGACTTCGTTCCCTGTACCATGAGGATATAACTTATGAAAACAGCTCTTGGAATGTCTCATGGCTGTTTATATGTTTATTTTAATTCTCCTGATACTGACAATTCAGGTTTTTTTCAAATAACAGCTAAGTAACAAAAGAGTAAAATAAATTAATTTCTATTAAAACATTGATACTAACCAGGTGTTCATCTATCTTGGAAAAAGGCATTTGAAATATACCCTGTCTACTGTAAATATCATTAAGAGACATATGGGGCAGTGTTATACAAAACTTCATTAAAACATAGAAATAATGAAAAAAACATTGTTCAGGTTCTGTGGAATAAACTGTCAAACGTGATGTCCAAAGTGCCAGAGTGTCCCTATCACCGGCAGCATGCTTGTGATGTCTCATGCAGAGACAAGGGCAATATTAGGTTCTTCTGTCATAGGCACACTAGAAACAGATTAACAGCAAGTCTGATGCTGTGCTAGTCACCCTTACTCCTTGATGGTACAGGGTCCTTACAATATCTTTGTAATTTTATTCAAGTTACAGGATCAATGTGTTAACCCTCACTTGTTGCATGACATAATTCTGATGCAGAATATAATAGTGATCAGAGGTCTCCAGAGGAAGAGAACTTGCATATACCCTGGAGAAGAGAAGTCTGAGAGGGCATTTGATAAATGTTTATAAATATCTGAGGGCTGAGTGTCAAGAGGAAAGGGACAGCCTCTTCTCTCTCGTGCCCTGTGATAGGACAAGGAGGAATGGATGTAAGCTGGAACACAGGAGGTTCCACCTTAGCATGAGGAGGAACTTCTTTACTGTAAGGGTCACAGAGCAATGGAATGGGCTCCCCAGAGAGGTTGTGGAGTCTCTTTCTCTGGAGATTTTCAAAACCCGCCTGGACGCGTTCCTTTGTGACCTTTGCTAGATAATATTATCCTGCTCTGACAGGGGGGTTGGACTCAAAGATCTCCAAGGTCCCTTCCAACCCCTGACATCCTGTGATAACAAGAAGTCACTGTATACTTAAAATCTGAATAAAAAGATGTTTACTTATTTTCTGAATTTGCATCACTGAATTGGGTTATGTCTTTAAGCTTTCCCCCACAAATATTGGAACTAGAAACCTCCTTTAAAGTGAAAAGTATAAAACTAAAAAGTGAAAGTCCTATAGACCAAGGGTGTCCAGGAGCTGTGGCTTCAATGAAACACTGACATTGCAACAGCTGTGTCATACCTTACCTATGGGACTGTCTGGATGCATCTCACTTAATTCTGAGCTTAGGTGTGATCATGTTCATGAAATTTTCTTGGCCCACATTTCCTCTCACTGGGCAAATTGAGACTTTTGTTTAATAAACCATGTTTTGTTGTCTCTCTCAAAACCTAAGCATGAATGGCTTCCAAAAGTGAGTGCTTCTGATACACAAGCTTACTCTCATCATCTAAAAGGGCTTTCAACCTTCCTTTGTAATTACAAACCAAGCAGGTGGAGATGGAGGTGCCAAGGGCAGGTGGAAGGGTAAAGTTGGATCTTGCACATATGCAGCCTAGAAACAATATTTTTTAAAAACAAAACAGACACACAACTGTTAAAACTGTGGTTAAAGCGAGGAAATGACTTTTACAAATGATATATGATATTCTGCTGGCTTCTACAGATGGAAGCTGGAAGGGGAAAGAAAATAACACGTAATAGAAAAAAACCCATATATATTGCACACAAAGAAGGTATCTGAGGGAATGAAGGGGAATTATGCTGATAAAAACAAAGCAGAGTTAAGAAAAGTTGCCTGTAAGGATAAAAGGAAAGATCCCAATCCTAAAAGGGCACCCTGGTGTTCTCAGCATCTAACTTTTGCCTCCCACAGATTTTATGTGGAAACACAGTAGATAGATCTGTCTCTTTGGGGCTTCAGATGGGAAAGCAGCTCTGAGACAGGGTGATACTATCTAGTTTTCAGGTTCCACTGCTGAAGAATGTGGAGAGGGTGTTTTGAACACCACCTATCTCTGTGTGAATTGGTTTTCACCCATGTCTGAGCAGGGTGAGCACATGGTGCAAAGCTGCAGCCCAGAGTCCCCCTGTGTAGTTTCTTTGAATGTCAAGGAAGGGAAAAAAGAGATCTGAGTTTTGCTGGATGGCATTAACCTGCAGACGCTTAAGGAAAAGTGGTTTCTGAGACTGTAGTCAGTGGATGTGCACATGTGCACACTCCCACGTGTACCTCACTTTTCCTCCATTTAAATCCACTCGTTCGCTTCATATAAATCTGACACTGAAGAGGTGAGGTTCCCATAACTTGTTTATGAGTGCAATAACAGAGGGGAGGAAGCAGTGGCCCTTCAGAAGGAAAGGTTGCAGTCCCTCACATACTCATGTTTCAAGGCCTTATCTATTAAACAATATGCACAGGAAGAAAATTGTAGCAGCACTGCAACAGAAGATGGAGCCCATGGAGCCTCTGGACCCTGTTGGACACTAGAGAAGCCACTCCAGCTATACAGCTTCATCAGAACATTTTTGTTGTAGTTCTACCTTAATGCAGATCAACCTGTTTTCCTCTACAGATGAGGAAAGGAACCAGAATATTCTTTGGTGCTGTTGACCTTTTGCAATGTCTTTTCTTACATTGTGGGATCTTCGCAGGATCCAGAGGGCTGTAATGACACAACCTTCCAGTAAAGGACCTGTAGGGGAGACCACTGTAGCATCATGGTCATATTGGTACAATGGCCAGATAAGGTGAATTTTATGTTCTCCACAGTTTTCACTCATGCTGCCTAAACTTTAAATCCTTGAAAACACTTTAAATAACTGGCCCCAGCCTACTGATATTACAGCTTGTTCCCACATAATTTTTCATTCTTTTTGGACATACCCTTTCCCCTATTTTTTTTCAGGTGCCTTCATTTTAATTTTTCCAAACTCAGAAAAATTAAAGCCAAGGTTTTCATAGCAACTTTAACTATAATACTTATTTGCATTACAATAAAATTATTCATTTAATGTTCATGAGGGCCTGCTATCTAACCACATGGTCCTATTGGTCTGTTAGGTCCAAGTCCTTGCCCAGATCTCTGGAGACAGTTAAGGATATGACACATATATATGTTGTTATTGTATTTCCAAGGGACAGAAATTATGAGGTGAGTCAGGAATGAGACCGAGTCAATGTTCAAATAATTATAGCTAAAAAGTATGTTTTATATGGTTAGTGATGCCTTTTAGTCACTGAGGAGGAAAAGGAAGTTATTTAAAACCGTAATTGCTGAGGTAGTCTCTGGAAAGAAAACAAGATACTTCTTTGTGATAATTGGTTTTGTTTGTAAACCAGGGTCCTAGGAATTTTATTGGAGCTAGTAACTGCCTTATTCAATCTCATATAACAGTCATATAAGTCGCATGCAACAGCCATACATTATATAACAGTATCATATAACAGTCATATATATACACTCATAAATTCAGTCTCATATAGCAGTCGGTGTGTGTCAGTTTGAGAGTTTAAGATTAGAATTTTTTTTATTTTTTTTTCTAAGCATGTAGTCTTCTCATTTAACTGCATATTCATCCAACACATCCATAATTGTCTCTGGTACAAAAGTATGGACTGGCTGAGATGAAAAATATGTGGTTGGAGACAGATTTCTAAACCTACAGTCAGATACTTCCAAAGAGATCTCTTTTTCAAAACACTTACTGTAATTTTAGAAACCAGGTTGGTACTATTTGCTTCATTTGAGATGATAGGTATTTAGTGCTCTAGAAAATTAAAGCAGTTATTTGAGTGCCTAGCAGAGAATAAACAGCATAATTTTAGACAACCACTTTTAGAATCTTGTATCTTGGTTTGAATTTTGTTCTGGATATAGGAGGGGATACTAGAATAAACTTGTAGCTTACCAGGAAAATTACTTTTTAATGAGGACTTGTAAACTCAGGGACTACCTGTGTCTTTCTGGAAACAAAACCATATATATATTTATGAAAAAACCCCCAAACCCTGCTGTATAGCCTATAGTCACACAAATCCTTATGCCTCAGAGAACATCTTCATCTGCTGAGATGAGATCATAGCAAGGTGTAGATTCTTAAGAATCATATAGCTGTTACTTGCAATTACTTTCTTACTGGTTGGTTGGTGGGAGTGCAGAAAGTGGCAGCTCTCAGTGGTCCCACAATGGAAAACTGTTTTGTTTGTCAGTGGGCATGTATCGCTGACAATCTGCAACTAGCTTGGTCTGACAAAATGCTATGGCAGCCTTTGTGTTCTGTTTGTCAGGAAAGCAGTCAGACTAGCCTGGATGTCAGTCCTGGCAGCACTGGCCATTATCATTCCAGTTCCAAGGATGGATTTTTAACCTATTCAGTGTTCACCTGTTTTAATAGGTTATAATGAAAATCACATCTGCTAATTACATGTCAAACAAAGCAGACAATGCTGGAGGGTGTTAGAAAAACAGAATGCTTGTGTCACTCATATATGGTAATTTCAGTGGCCTGAAGTGTTCAGAGACATTGTTACATGACACTTTCCGCAATGTATCTAGAAATCTATGATTTTGTCAGCCTTGGTGGTTGGTAATGCATCATGGCTGCTGAGAAAGGCTGAGGAATGGCAGTATGGTTGCTTTAATTCCTACCATTTTGGTCAGCTGTCACAGATGCTTCTCTCTGAAGCCAGCCATGATGCTTCTCACAATTTGTTGGCTTTCTTCCATTCCTTGGGCTCATCTATTTGACTTAAAAATAACAATAAATGTCCCCACCTCCTCAGTTCAGAAAATAGCTTTATGCAGGAATGTTGCCATACAGTAAATGATCGTGGGATTGCTGGTGATGCCATGAAAAGACTGCCAGCAGTGGATCTAATAGCACATCCTAGCAGGTTAAAAAGCCTGAAGAGACAGATACAAATTGACAGGACAACATTCAGATGGTGAGCAAGTTGTATTGTTTCGGGCCTTGCCATGGTGGCTGTGATTTATATCATGTCTGTACAACGGCTATCAACTTTCCAGAGAGAGGTGAAAATAAAACACTCCCAGGAAAAGGTACTGCTGAGACCAGTAAAAGGAAGAGGAGTGAGATCTGGGAAAGGAAGAGAAGTCAAATGCTACATCATTTTAATCAAGTTTCCCTACAATGTTACATGATTATTAAACAGAATAATAATGTACCTTGGTTTTTGCAATATTTATCACTTTACTTTCTGTGTACTTCTGTTTACTTTCTGTTTACTTTCTGAGTGTGGTCAGTTAAACTTGACTGGCTGCCAGATGCCCACTCAACTGCTCACTCACTCACACTCACACTCCTTAACAGGAGGAGAAAATATTTAAAAGGTCCTACATCAAGATAAAAGGAGGGAGTTCAGTTCCCAATCCATTGCAGAGCCAGCAGGAACTGGTTGTGTCCAGCACAGGGCAGCCCCTGACCTCCTCCCACAGAGGTCACCACTACAGTCCCCCTCATGCCAAAACCTTGTCATCAACACCAAATACACAGAGTCATAAAAGTGTTCCATTTTAAAGAACATTTTACAACATAAACCTTGTTTACTTGACAATAACTTGCCTCTTGTAGGTAAGTGACCCCTTTTCTGCGTACCCTTAAGTGGGAGGTTTTTCCTTTTGTGAGTGAGTGTGTGCACATTTTGAGTTATCTTTCTAAAAAGGAATATTCACAAAACTTAATAATTAGTTTTATAGTATTATATACTATATGTGTTATTATTATATATGATATATATATAGTGTACCCTCAGCAAATTTGCTGATGGTACAAAACTCGGGGGAGTGGCTGACACACCAGAAGGCTGTGTTTGCTCCTATTCAGCGAGACCTGAACAGGATGGAGAGCTGGGTGGAGGGAAACATAATGAAGTTTAACAAGGTCAATTGAAGAGTCTTGCACCTGAGAAAGAATAACTCCATGGACCAGTACAGATTAGGGGTTGATCTACTGGAAAGCAACTCTGTGGAGGAGGACCTTGGAGTCCTGGTGGACAATAAGTTATCCATGAGCCAGCAATGTGCCCTTGTAGCCAAGAAGGCCAGTGGTATCCTGGGGTGCATTAAGAAGAGTGTGGCCAGCAGGTTGAGGGAGGTTCTCCTCCTCCTTAAGTCTGCTCTAGTGAGGCCACATGTACTGTGTCCAGTTCTGGGCTCCCTGATTCAAGAGACAAGGAACTACTGGAGAGGGTCCAACAGAGGGCTACAAAGTTGATCAGAGGACAGGAGCATCTCTCTTACAAGGAAAGGCTGAGAGACCTGGGGCTGTTTAGCCTGGAGAAGAGAAGGCGAGAGGGGATCTTATCAGTGCTTATAAATATCTGAAGGGTGATTGTCAAGAGGATGGGGCCAGAGTCTTCTCGGTCATGCCCCATAATAGGATAAGGGGCAACAGGCACAAACTAGAACACAAGAAGCTCCTGAACATGAAGAAAAACTTCTTTCCTGTGAGGATAACAGAGCACTGGAACAAGCTGCATAGAAATGGTGTGGAGTCTTCTTCTCTAGATTCAAAACCTGCCTGGATGTGTTCCTATGCAACTTGCCCTAGGTGAACCTGCTTTATAAGGGGAGTTGGACTAGATGATCTCCAGTGGTCCATTCCAATACCTAAACACCTACCATTCTGCGAATCTTTAATTCTCTCCTGACATTTGAACTTTTAGTTTACTTTGATTCATAAGAATGATGGGTAATTTTTGATTGAAATAAACCTGCATTTTGAGTAGCTACTCTGTCTATTTTGTGGGTTCCCCCATGACAATCCACATCAGCCATAGTATCTCATTCCTCAGCCCTGTGGTGAATCTTAAAGCAGTGAATATGAGCTGGGAATGAGACAGCAAGAGAAAGTGGCTCTCCAGTCATCTCACTGAAGGCCTGTGCTGCAGAAACTATGTGCAAAACAGGAATTCAGAGTGACAGTCACATAAATTAAATCATTGCATGCATTTCTACTTCAGTTGACACTGAATATTTTGCTTTTTAGTTACTAGTAATAAGTCAACTTAACTGCTCAGTGAAATAAATTGTGGACTAAAAGTGCCAAGGAATATCCTGACTGGGCAGTGACTTACTATAGCTACTAAAAAAAAAAAAAAGGCAAAACATTTAAGGGATGTTCATTGAGGCAATTTTCTCTTTAGGAAGTATATGTATGTTCCATATACCCTTAAAAATGATAGTTCCTCTAAAATATGAAAGACAGAAAATGTCTCTATAAGAAAGCCATGAAGTTGTTCTTCTCTACATAAGGCAACATTCAATCCATGGTGGACTAAAGAAAGAGTTTATGTGCTCTGTAATACTGACTAACCATTGAAGTGGGTGCCCATTTAGCATATTAGCTATAGGCCTCTTCCAGCAAAAATGCCCAAAACATTAGCAGTTTTTCAAGCATGGTGTTCAGAAGTTGAAACCACCTTGTGACTGCAAGCTGCATATAATACACAGCTATGAAAATACCAGTATTATTAACTAAACACAGATGCCAGATGATGTAGATCTAGCCTTTCAGAGTCAACTATTTTTTCTGGAGGATTTTAGGTAAGAGAACCAAAGCTCTTCTGGCTGTCACCAGAGTGACACTTTTCTTCCAGCTGTTGTACTGTGTGTGTCAGAAAAGTAATCACCTAGAAAACCCAGCACTGACTTTAAAAGCCTGCAGAGTGTTTCCTTTTTTCTCCCCAAATAAACAACCGTTAGTATCAAGGCTGGTTTCAGACTTCTCTTTTCCCACTTACACATTGCACTTGTTTCTTAAGTAGCAAGATTCCCATAGGCTGGCTCAATACTGCCTTTCTTTGTACTGTCACTTCTATTAACAACAAGTGTTTAAGGTCAAATACCCTTTTTCCTAATAAAAAGAAAGTTTTAGAAGCAGTACTTAACCTTTTCTGTCAATATTGGTGCTAGTTTGGGTACAGACTCCATGCAGTTCCCATAGAAGTCCGCTAACCTAAGTAAGAAGTGTGACCCATTTTTAAAGTAAGGGTGCACTACTAAGCACTACTAAGGCTTTAAGAGGGTGGACTTTACTGAGTTGCCAAGATTTCAAACTTTCCAGCTTTTAGCTTACATCTTTCCTGGATGACTAGGTTTCCGTAGCTGCTCCTCAAGCCTTTCACACAGTTATAGTATGTAGCTCATGAATTTCAGTGTTTCTTTCACTATAGCTCAAACTTAATCTATCTTGAAATTTGAGCAAATGCATGATTATCCTTTCAATGGTTTCATTGCACTATAATGAAATTAGTCTAATATCCACAGATGAGAAAACACTTAGCACAAGCAAATGCTTTTACTTAAACCTTGCACAGGTAACAGTTAATGGGCAATCATAATGTGCCTTTGCTTCATTTACAAAAGATAAACATGGCAAAACAATCCTTTAACAAATATTCAAGTGTTCTGACTTCATTAATATACCCTCAAGTGCATTTTTAAAGCATTTAACCAACAGAAACACCTGTAACATTTTTGTATTGAACACTGTGTCCCATCTTAACAGTAAGTAATTACATGTCTCAGCATTCGAACTAAATAAACAAAGTTTCAAGTAGCAGATCTGGGAATAGTTAATCCATTTCCCCTAGCTTGTATCCACACAATTCTTGTGCCTTTAAAAGCATACTGTCCAAGTCACTGAATATAAAAGATGACATCTACTCACAGACACAAAAGAACACAGAAAAACCCTTCAGAATCTGGTATTTTGATTTTGATAGTGCTTTTAATGATTTAAGGTATTGCAACAGCAGGATCTACCTCATAAATAAGATGGTAAAACAAAATGTCCCTTTTAGACTTCATTTTTTCCCACAGTCTCACATTAGTTGACAGTCATCAAATAGATAAGTTTTCCACATTAGGGCTGGGGATAACTGATACCTCTGATACCAATTGTTAGGACATTTTTTGTCACTGGCTGACGGCTGTACAGTCTTGGGGAGAGAAAGAACAAACAAGACCACAGTGCTCTAAGCTGCCCTGCAAAAGCCTGATTGGCCTTCACGTTCCCTATTGCTTCTGCCTCAGATGACTGTCTATATGCTTCCATCCTGACTGTCTCAGTGCAATAGGGAGGTTAGTTTTCCACTTATAGTAGCTCTCAAAGCATCTTGGGAATGTCAGCTAAAATTTTCCAAGGCATCCCAGATTTAGGCTTTGCTAAATTTCTCCTTTCCAGTCTGAAGCTGTGAGTTACTTTGTGACCTCAAAAGAGATTCAGGTATATACATGCCTACATCCCACCAGAAAATGAGGCTGAGTCATCAGTGTGATGCTTTTCCATACTTCTAGCCATTCTATTTCAGTGTCAATGCTATTTAAAACATTTTTAATGGCCACTGGATACTGATAGGTGACTTGTGACAGAGGTAGTTCTTTATGCCATATTTCTTTCACACCTTGATGAACTGGTAATTATTCCTTGCAGATCAGAGGACAGAGTTCACAAAATCATCTGGCAAAGTGCTTCTGAGGCAGGGCACAGGTCACAGAGGTTATGGACAGTCTCTGCTAATGAATAGCTGAGCGGCTTCTGGATTTCCCTTGAAGAGATCAAATTACAGATGGATGAGATGGGACTCAGCAGTTTTATTCCACTGGGGGAGAGAGTACAGCATGTTTCAGTTTTCTTGTTTTAATATGCATTTATACAGCTTCACAGACAGGGGAGTGAGAGGATGAAGAAACAAAACAAGTGAAGCTGCTTTTTAACGTAAAGTACAAATTCCCCTAATTGAATGCTCCTTAAATATATGGCTTTTAGGGCGTTTGAAGGAAACAAGTGTGATCATAGGTGAGTTTTTTCCAAGGTCTCACAAATAAAGATTTCCTTAAGTCCAGTGCTGAAGTGAAGAGGCAAACATTAGACATCATTACCAAAATAGTCAGGCTTCATTCAATTTCATTGTGACTCAGCCTACCTTTTGCAGAATGGAAAGGTGTAAGGTAGTTGCAGTAGTAGAAAAATGTTTAACTGTGACATTTTCTACAATAGAACTTGACCTATTGTTGTTTTTTATTCTGAAGTTGCAACACATTGGTGAAAATGGCAACATAAAATCTCCTAGCAAAATAATTTTCACAGTACATTAAAATGCTTACACAAGTGAAAAGCATATTGATTCTCATCCTTGTCCCTTCCACTGTAATGTTGCCATTTAAGGGTTTGATGAATTGCAAAGCTTTTTCTTTGATTTTCTTAATGGTCTCTAAAAATGGTGGAACAATAAAACAATTTATCAGCTGTATCTGTGAGAGAAAAGGAACCATGTCTGTCATGTTGGAAGATGTAAAATAGCAGGGAAAATAGGTGCTTAAATTTGGATGATAAATTTTTATACTTGGGCCTATCATTTAATATTCTATTTGTATGTTTTCTGTCACACTAGAGTTTATATTCTGATTTGCCTCTAGACTGGTATTTTTCATCCTGTTCTGTTTGAAGAACTTCCTTTCTAGGAGAAAAACTTGTTATTTGATGGGACAGGGGAAGAGTGACAAATTTTATATACTCACTGATAACACTGGAAATATTGATAGTAAAATATGAAGTCACTTTTTATCTGCTGGTGAATAACAGTCAACTTTTAGGAATATCTTTATGTCTGTTGGTTGGTTTATTCCCTGTTATATGGACTATCACCAATCACTGGATCACAGGTGGGAAAACACTGCTCTAGTCACACAAACTTACATATTTTTAATAGAAATGGTGAAAACCAGAAGAAACAGTGGATAAAAAAGGGACATAAAATGTTTTACTGCTGCATTTCTGCTCTGTTTCTGGTTGCCATCAAGTATTGGGTTGGGGCAGAGGGCTGGTTCATCACCAAAGCCCAGCCTGGGCTGAAAGAAATTGCTAAAACTAGGAAATGTGAAATACTCTAAAAAGGTAGTTGGCAGCATAGAATCATAGAATGTTAGGCGTTGTAAGGGTCCTCTGGAGATCAAGTCCAACCTCCCTGCCAGCGCAGGAACACCCAGGGCAGGCCACATAGGAACAGATCCAGACAGGTCTTGAAAGTCTCCAGAGAAGGAGACTCCACAACCTCCCTGGGCAGCCTGTTCCAAGGCTCTGTCACTCTCACAGTGAAGAAGTTTTTCCTCATGTTGAGGTGGAACTTCCTGTGTTTCACCTTGCTACCATTACCTCTCATCCTATCACAGGGCACCACCGAACCACTAGAGCTCAGCCTAGCCACTGCTGCAAGAGAAAATAAAAAGCATTTTTACAAATATATAAACAACAAAAAAAGAACCAGGGAGAATCTCCACCCTTTATTGGATGAGAGGGGGAACATCGTTAACAAGGATGAGAAAAAGGTGGAGGTACTTAATACCTTCTTTGCCTCAGTCTTTAATAGTCAGACCAGTTATCCTCGTGGTATTCAGTCCCCTGAGCTGAAAGATAGGGATGGAGATCAGAATAATCTGCTTACAATCCAGGAAATAGTAATGAAAGACCTGCTAAGCCAACTGGACACCCATAAGTCTATGGGGATCGATGAGATCCACATGAGGGTGCTGAGGGAGCTGGCAGAGGAACTTGCCAAGCCTCTCTCCATCATTTGTCAGCAATCCTGGTCAACTAGAGAAGTCCTGGATGACTGGAGACTTGCCAGTGTGACACCCATCTACAAGAAGGGTAGGAACAAGGATCCAGGGAACTACAGGCCTGTCAGCCTGACCTCGGTTCCGAGGAAGATTATGGAACAGTTCATCTTGGAGGTGATCATGTGGCAAGTGCAGGACAACAGGGGGATCAGGCCCAGCCAACACGGGTTCATGAAGGGCAAGTCCTGTTTAACCAACCTGAACTCCTTCTACGATCAGGTGACCTGTCTAGTGGTTGAGGGAAGAGTGGTGGATGTTGTCTACCTGGACTTCAGTAAGGCATTTGACACCGTTTCCCACAGCAT
>JAAGNO010030245.1:0-73125 GCA_033439905.1 Ceryle rudis | reverse complement strand
GTCTTCTCTTCTCCAGGCTAAACAGCCCCAGGGCTCTCAGCCTTTCCTCATAAGAGAGATGTTCCAGTTCCTTCATCTTTGTAGCTCTGTGTTGGAATCTTTCTAGTATTTCCTTGTCCCTCTTCAACTGTGGAGCATAAAACTGACCACAATACTCCAGATTTGTCTCAGTAGTGAAGAGTAGAGGGGGAGGAGAACCTCCCTTGACCTGCTGGCCACACTTTTCTTTATGCACCCCAGGATACCATTGGCCTTCCTGGCCACAAGGGCATGTTGCTTTTCCATGGATAACTTATTGCTCACCAGGATGCCACGGTCCCTCCCCATGGCTAGTACTATGTTCAAGAGTGAATGTATATGTTGTTCCAATGAACCTCTATCCTCAAACATATTTTGTTTGACTTTTTTTTTCTGGGACGCATGGAAAAAGCAGTGCACTTGGCTTTGTTCAGAAGCTGTCCTTTCCTACTATAAGGACAGAGCATTATTTATGTATTTGTAATAAAAGAAAATCTTTCCGAGAAAACATCAAAACATGGTATATTGCCTATTGATATTTTGCAGGAATCTGAAACTTACCCATTCCATTTTCATTTAAAGAACACCTGTAAAATTTTGCCACTTTCAAATACAAGTGAAAGTGTTAAGAGGCTGAATCCAGCACTATCCAAGTCTCTATCCTCATTTAATTTCTTTTAGACTTGTGTAGAAATATTCCACTAATATGGATTTCTTTCCTTGTCACCAGTCTTCAAAGTTAGACACAGCTGTATTGATATTTTCCACAAGGCTTATTATCTCAGGTTATAGATCATGGGTTTTTCTTAGTAATAAAATTCACAAGGCAGCTGTTCCTGCAGCAGCACAAAACCCAAATCTTTTGCTTTGCAGCATGTCTTCATCCAAAACCACTTAAGGAAAAAATCAAATAAATGGAAGTGGTATGTATGATAGAACAAACTCTTAGTTTTGTATGCAAGCAGCCAAACCAGACTGCAGTGTTCTCAGTTCTCCTTTCCACAAACTGCTCATTAACATCAGAAGCGAGTATCTTTATGTACCAACAGGAACTGACAAGATAGAAGGGGCTAGTAGGGCTCTGACAGAAAAATGTTAATTACTTGTAGGAACCTAGGTAAAGAAGGTTACATCTACAGAAAGGTGGAGGAGGCATCAGACTGGTCAGTACAGCTGAAGCACTGGGAGGCTGGTGCTTCCACAGACACCAAAATAACGGTGTGGCTTGTTAGGGCAGCTGGTGGGGATGGCTGGACAGGGCTGCAACAATCCCAGACATGCCCAATAGGGAGAGGAAAGGAGGTGGAGGAAGTGGGCTCCTCCTCGTCTTCATTTCTGTTGTTCTGGGCCTGTCCTGGCAAAACGGAAGGAACACTTTGCAAAATAAAAATATGAAAATACTCCTTTTCAAAGTATTAGTACTAGATCAACTTTGAAAATTTAATGAGCTTTTTCCACCAACCTTTACACTTTCTGAAGAACAGGAGAGGGATGGGAAATCAAGAAGGTGGAATCTCTGTCTCTTTTAAGAACATAGTTTTTACTATAACCAGCTTCTGTCATGAACTACCCAGCAGATCATGAAAGTGTCATGCAAAAACCTTTCACATCTATTAATTTAATTTGAATTAAATTTGCAAAAGAAGTTTTTAAATTCTGGAGGCCATGGCCTCACCCAGAAAACTTTGTTGTACAAATTCTCTTTCAAGTGCAAATATAGTGCTGTAGCTGAAACTACAGTCTTGCTGCAATAAAGAGTGAGCATTCCCCAGGAATTAAATTGGAAGTGAAAAGGCATTTCAGGCAAAAGAAAGCAAAGGAATAAATATCTTAATAGGTTTTAAGGTTTTATCTTTCTTGTCTTTTTATGAACATAGACAATAAAATGATTAAGAAATTGAGAATTTGTCAGTTACTATTAAAATCAGAAAGGAAAGAAATATTGTGTAGACTATTTATTGCAGAAATCATTGTTGATAATATTTAGTGTATTGACTAAAATAAGGAGCATACCATGAGTATATCAAAACTGATCCTTTTTTTTTTTTAAATTATCAGTCCAAATCATTTTCACAAAGTATGAACTTTATTAAAAAGAAGCTTTAAAATGCAGGGTAGATTTTACTCTTCCTTAAGTACCTCTTTAAGGTACAGAAAATAAATGGCCAGTTTCCACCTTCTCCATTCTGAACTAGTGGTTATGCTTGTTTGTTGGGGCACTCCACACAATGATTTAATCCAGGACTTTTGGATTACATTTACATTTTATGAAATTCTTAAAAGAATAACTAGTAATAACTAGTTTGATGTGGAATACTTGTGGGGAGGTACTTGTTACTTGTTACTTGTTGCTTGCAAAGAGAGGGAAGAAAAGACAAAAGAAGAATAGGAAAGTTGAATAATCATTTTCCTGTTTTCAAAATGAGACCACTTTTTGGTGTCACAAAGCAGATACTCAGAAACTAGTCATTAAAAAAAAATGTTCACTTTGTGAAAATCAAAGTTATAAAATTCACAGTCCATATGCACACCTGTAGCTTTTATGAACACAGACAAGTCCTGCCTTCTCTGAAGTCTGTAACATTAATCCATTTTCCATTTCTGAAATTAGGATTTTGCTCATGATGTTATTCACATTTTACACTGAGGACTCATTTTGATGATATGCACCAATTGCTTCTCTTTACTGAATGTTTCATGGCAGGGAACAGTAATTCACCTTTATTTTGTTTGTGCACTTGAATGGCACACTTACTAATGGGGATTTTTGTGTGTGATATAGTTGATTTCACTGCTCCTTGATTCAGGGGAAGAGGTGACTTTTGTTCGGGGCGAAGGGAGGGCTGCTAGGTGGGACTATATCATCTATGATATACCTACTAGTACATAGCTTATTTCTCAATTATTTGGCCAATGTAGAGGCAACCTGTACATCTAGTCACAGTAAAAAGAGCAGTTTATCTTTTTAATTTATGGTTTTACTGCAGTTGCTTTAGACAAAGGTCTTTTCCATTCTCATGGTACTTCCTGTAGCAGGATTACTTTTGAAATAGTAATAGTACTCTACTTATCTTTAAAATTGTTGAGCAACATCCCTTTTAACAGGCAATATCTGTCTTCTTTCCTGAAATCCAAGACTGAAAAAGAAATCTGCCTGGGGGCATGAGTCTCAGACAGGGTCCAGTTTTGTAAGCCTGTGAAGTCTTTGGTCTGGAGCAGTGCTCCCCGGGGCAGGTTGCTTTCTTGTGTTAAACAACACCCTACCAAGCTCTTCAATAGCTTTGCTGTCTTTTAGATGGGTTCAGTAGCTCTGAATATAATGGCAAGGTCTTTCTGGACAGCTGGGAGCATGGAGTTCATGTTTGTTTAGGATGTACTGACAAAACCTTTCTATGTAAAAATCTCACTTGCACAAGGACTTGGAAACGGTTTTGTCGTTAACCTGGGTACAGTGTCGATTTGGCTGTCTAGAAAAACACATCAAAGGACTAGCAGTCAAGGTTTTTTACAAAAAACAAGCTGTTAAGTCTTTGGTCAAAGGTTTGCCATTTGACTGAGACTGGTATCTGAAGGAGGAAATGTATGAAAAGGAGGAAACATATGAAAATGGGAAACAGAATGATCCAGATTCTTGTAATAGTGTCTTCAGGATTTCAGTACTACAGGACATATTTAATGATGGATGTTCTCCATTTTGGTCCCTGCATGATCCTGTAGGAATGAGTTTCTGCCGTTTAATTAGGCACTTTGGGGATTATGTGCATGGGAGAAATATTTTGATTTGTTTTAAAGCTGTGGCCTAATGATTTTAGTTCTTGTTCAGTGAGAAATCATTCACTTTTCACCTTCCCCATGTCTTTCACAGAGATATGCATACAGCTATTACAGCCTTCTCCTCCGTATACTGTCATCTTTCTGTCGAATGAAGAGTATTAGAGTCTTTTTGTTTTTGTTTGGTTAGTCGCTTTTTTTTTTTTTTGGTTGGTTGGTTTGTTTTGTCTGTCATCATGTCTGAATGCTTTAGGGAAACCCTTCACTGTAGTAAATGCACAGAATGACATCTTGCCCAGGGAATGAGCACTATCTACCCCTTGTGAAATGGAAACTGCACTTCTATGTAAATGGCTTTGAAGATGTGGGTGCTACTGGAGGCACACAGGGACATAATTAATAGCTTTTTCCCTAATTTTTTTTCCCCTAATTTTCCCCTAATTCCTTTTTCCCTACAGTTCTATTTTGGTTTTGACCACTGATGACTATTAAGCTGATGTTTTCATAGAGCTGACCACAGTGATTCCCCTCTCTCCCTCTGGAGTTGTAATTGCTCATTTAGAGTTCAAAATTACGCAAGTCTCAAGTAAGGTTATTTTTCTCAGGTACATCACTTCATATTTATCATCATAGAATTTAATTAAACAATTTACAGTTCACCAGTGAATTCTTGCTTTAATTCTTCACAACCAGCTTTAGTTTTTATTATTCTGCCTAATTTTATAACACCAACAAATATTTGTCAATTCACTAGCTACCCATGCTTTCAGATCTCACAGGTTAATATTGCAAAGTACTCATCTTCCTGCATATCACTATAGCATCCTGCCTGTGACTTTGACAACTGTAAGACTGGCCACTAGTCCTACCCTTCTTTCTCTACCTTCTAATCAGTTATTAATCAATGTCATATTAGCGTCTTAAGAATCTTTGATGAGGAACCTTGCCAAAAGCTCTTTAGAAATACAAGGATGTATCTTGAGAAGATTATGCCTCTCTCACAGTCACTGATTATTCTAAAGAGGTTTGACAGGTTTGTGCAGCATGATGTCCCTTCACAAAGCCATACAGGTTTTTTGCCATAGACAGCAATTTTTCCATGCTTTAGTTCTCTCCTTCATTGCAGAGTCTAGTGATATGCCCAGGACAGTTGTCACATACACTGTACAATCATAACAAATATAGCAGTAGTAGTGTTTTTTAGCTATGGATTTTAAGGCAGTTCTCAAGTCAGCCAGTACTTACTACAGGTTAAGAAGGTGGATGTCAAAAAAGTTAAGTTACAAGGTTGTGCAGAAAGTAGCTGGTGGAGGTGGATGTGGAAGCAAGGCTCCCTTGTTCCCCGTCTTGATCCTGCACTTCATTGTATTCTGTCTGAAAACGGCTTTCTCAGCCTCTCTGAGCTACTACTGTGGGTTTTGGTAGCAATCTCAGCTCTGCTCTGGCACCTGCTCTGAGAGCAGTGTCTACTGCTCTTTTGTTTTTCTTTTAGATATTCACAGAGTCACAGAACAATTGAGGTCAGAAGGGACCTCTAGAAGTCATATGTTCCAACAATCCCCATGTAAGCAGGGCCACCTAGAGATCTGTTTGCCCAAGACTGTCCAGGCAGCTTTTGAATATCTCTGAGGATGGAGACTCCACAGCAGTCCTTGCCTTTTTCTGCCAGACACATATCTCCCTAGGAAAACAATATGCAGCACAGTTTCCCTTTCCATGAAGTTTGATTTTTTTTGTCCAGGCATGGATTTCATGTGTGACTTGCTGCTAGTTCCTGTTGTTTCCACTATCTAACCTGAAAAAAGAAAAGATTAACTGCTTCATACTTCTGTCCTGAATGTCTCTTCCCACTACTATTGATGTTTCACACATTTGTCATCATAACTAATATATGAGTGATAAAGTGATACAGGAAATGACATGAAAGTTTTATATGAATAGGTTTAGGACAGCGTGTTACCAAAAGTAGAAAGCTGCAAATAGACCATGCTAAATTAATGCCAAAATAAATGCTCTACTACCATGATATTATATATTCAGAATATGTCAAAGTTCACAGTAAAATTAGAAATATTGTGTAGTTTTATAATATTTTACTGATGTTTCTCTTACCTCATTTATTGTCTGGCTTACTTACCATGAGTTCATATGTAGACAGTCTGAGAAGAAGAGAACAAATTTTCTTCTATAAAACAACAAAAATTGATTTTACATAGGCTTCAGTGATTTGGGACCAGGAAAACATAGAAACAATATATTGCACATAGTGTTAGAAATATAAGAACCTTCCTTTATTTTTCCTACTTCTATGCAAACAAGAAGAATAAATGTTATGGAAATTTCAGATGGCAATTGAGGAAAGACAGAAAAATTTCTGCCCTAAAATTAAGACTGTAAATTTTTTTAAGACTGTTGAAAGTCTTTCTTGTAAAAGGTCCTTCCTGTAGCTTGTTTAGCTATGTCTTCTGACTTCATATATTTTAAACTGAAATGATTAAGTCGCCATTTTATTTTCCAGGTTCTGTTTCTTCAAAGAAAGAAAGAAAAAGTTCTTTTTGACAGAGTGTCTGTTCAGGAGTCCTCAGGGGGCTCAGCAGGGTTCCCAGCAAGGGCCGCTTCAACACCCACATGTACACTCTGCCCCCAAGTCAAGACAACTGGTCAGGCAGGGAAGAACTGTGAGGGTAGCATTTGAGGACCAAGGGACACATACAAGAAGGGAAGTCTTTTGAGTGCAAACCTGTGAGATCAGGTTCTTACCCTCCAGACCTCAGCTTACCCTGGAAAACTGCATATAATGGAGTACTGACCACCAAGGAGTCCTCCTGTGCTATATTTAGGAAGCTTCTGGTATGTTTTATTGTCTTGACTATTAAATCTATTGGATCACGTGCATAACTTCATTAATTTAGCATGAATCTATTTACTTTGCTAGTTCTGCATGTCCTCACGTCCACAGCAACTTTTACCCATTGCTTGTCAAAGGCACCATCCCATGTTTGCTTCTGCTTCAGAAACTATAGTGGGTTGATTTTTTTGGTATGGGCTTGAGAGATTTAGATTTGGGTTTTCAACACAGGAGCTCTTTCACAATGTAAAACAAGAAAAAACATGGAAGTGTCTGACAGAAAATCTACCTGACAAAAAGGGAAAAATGAAAGGAGAAAGAAACAAATGTACCTATGACCAGGAGGTACACAAATCCTGGGTTTCATGAGGGTAGTTTATCAAGGAACAGTTTTAGACCCAATGGAAGGCAATTACAAGACTTCCATAGACTTCTGTGGGCTTTTTGTCAGGGTTTAAACCTTTAAACTCTGAGTATCCCTTTGGCTCCCCTGTCACATCAAAATGTACTGAAAAATCTATCAGAAGAGTGGAAAATACTTCAAAGGAAGTATGTGCAGAACCCCATAGAAAAAAATGTGTCATAAATGTGAATGCTCAATATGATTTACTCCTCACTTCGATATTAGAAATATAATGTAGCTGAAAACAGCCTCTAGCATACTCAGATATGGAAAAAACACCATTAGTATTCTCCTCATCCTTGGGCTGCTAGTGTACATTGCATCAAGGATTTTTGTTAGTCTTATAGTAGGGATTCACTATCCTCTTTGTGTATAAGATAGAGAATAAAAACCCATTACATTGGTTTTCTTTTCTTTCTCCTAAAGAAAAGGGGCTTAATTTAGAAGGTCAAGCATTCACTAGACTGGAAGGAAAAGCTGTAATATAGAGATAAATTTCAGAGGTCAGCTTCCTCTACGTTAAGGACTTTATTAAAGCACTTAAATATGGAAGATCTCCTATGTCATTTGCACTGTTTGGAGATGTTCTCATGGTTTTTAATAAAGACTTCGGCATTCCTTACTGACAGTGCACAGGAAGGTAAGGCATACAGCAGGTTACACATGAAGCAGACTGTGTGGAGGTGGAAAGTATGATGGAAGAGATTCCTACGATCGTATAAACAAACAGAAAAACTTAAGAGAAAATCAGTAAAACAATGTACTATATTGAATAGGCACATCCGTCTTTCACAGTTTTACAAATAAATACTAAAGAAAACAGAGAATCTTGTGTGCAAACAGTATGTGCTCTACCACAGGAAATCACTTGGGAATGAAGGTATCGCAGAAAGCTATCAGAGAGAAAATCTCTCTTCTTTGAAAAGCCTATCCATAAGAAGATATTAAAGGCATGTGTGAATTTAGCCCTGCAAGATGAAAGATGAGATCCTTCACTGTTCATGAATCCATGAGGGAGGGGAAAAAAACTGCTTAAAGTCATATGGCAGAGGGTGGATTAATTCTGTGTGGCAGTTATGAGTCTGCAGCTCACCTGATCTGGAACACCTTTGCAATGGCAATGCTAAAATCTGACTGGTTTTCAAGTGCAATTTGGTCAAGTTAGAAAGAAGTTATTTGCTGGAACTGATGGATGCAGATAATCTCCTCTACCCCAGTGTTCACAACACAGAAGATTTCATGCAGACTTGCAAAACTACCTGGGCTTCACAAAATAATTTTGAGTAAGATTTTTCCATCCCTCTTCTGAAATGTCATCTCTCAAAACCATATTGTGCCACAAGTTGAAGGCTGCTGCATGTGAAGGTTGCTGATTTAAATTTTTTTTTGTCTAATTTTAAGATTTTTCATTTTATGTGCTCAGAGATAATCATTATTGAAAATATAATAGACATTGGAAGTCTATGTTCTGTGATATGTCAAATACGTATGAAAGCTCGTGTTTATAGAGAGAGAGCTGTTATATGTGGTGCTAAATAATAGTAATTTTGAAAATAATTAAATTTACAAGTATTTCCCAAAGATAAATATACACTCCAGTAATTCAAAACTGACGGATTTTATGTGCTACTACAATATAAAGTAACATTAGTGATTTATTGCCATAATTCCCAATTTCCTTCCAAAAAAAAAAAAAATGTCCTTTTAAAGTTCTTGAATATTTTGGAAGGAAAATTATCAATTCCATCAGTAAGAAAGATATTCCATTTCAAAGTTCAATGACTTGCCAAAAATCTTTCTTCATTTCTCTAAATAAAAAGAACTAGTTAAATTTTGTGGCAGTTATGGATCACAAAATGTGCAACATAGCTGGTGTTGGGAGGGGCAATATATGGTGAACACTGCTATCAGTTGATCAAAGCTTCTGCAACATTTCTAAGATATCAGAGAAGAGTAGCTGGTTTATGTGCATGATGTGAGTAAATCATTGAGGCTTTCAGTGAAAATTTTTAAGGAACTCCATACAAAAGGAAAAAAAAGTTGTGATAAGGCAAATGTAAACAGAATAAGCTTTCAGCTAGGAGAACTTGTTCTTGTGAATAGCCGGATGTTGTTAGGATACAAAGAACTAAGAGCAATGACAATAAACATGAAAAAAACCCCAATTTGAGCAACTTAAAACTTTGCAAATGGGAGAAGACATTAAGGCTGGATGAACAGCAGCCTAGTTTCTACTCCACATGTCTAAGAAGGCTCATCAAGACCAAAATTTTCAGACAAATGGATCATGACCAAATTCTGTGAGCAGTTTAGCTAGACTGGTGACTCCATGCCTTGCTGCACCACAGAATTCCTGTACATGGAAGGCATAGAAGAATGTTTTGCTTCTGAAATGGGTGTGGGCAGAGGGCAGAACACAGACACGTGCATATATATGTACATATATACCCATATACATATAAAATATATAAGTGTATACCTAAGTAACCTGCCACAGCCCGGGCAACCTGATTCTGAAGTGAGAGAAATCAAGACTTGTTTTCAGAATTGCTTGCTCCTTGGAAATAGGAGCATGTGAAATGATTAGTTGTCATTGGCCAGGCTTCTGAACCATCCTGCAAAACCTAAATTAAATTGTTTTGAGTAATGGATTTTGCATAGCCATTGCCAAGATAAGCATGTTTTGTGAACATGCTGTTGCCCCCTTGCACCCCAAATTGCTCATCTCCATGTGGTGTTCCTGTCATTGTAACAATAGTGGAGAAGCTGAATGCCTCATTCCATTACAAAATCTTCTTTTCCTCCTTTCTATAGAGGATTGTGTTTCTATCAACAGCTCATTGGTGCCACAGGAGACTAATAATCTCTCTCAAGTAGTTTGAAGCACAGAAGATTTTCTCCTTCTTTGATAGAGCTTGTAGCCTTAATTTTCAAAGCTGCTGTTATGACTTTTTTTTTCAAAGTCGGCAAGCTAGTTAGAATTGGTAGGTTTGGGGTTTTCTTTTTTGTTTGTTTGTTTGGTTTGATTTGTTTTGTTTTTTTTTTTGGTTTTTTTTTGTGTTTTTTTTTTGGGGGGGTTTTTGTTTGTTTGTTTTTGTTTTTTCCCCTGGTCAAACTGGAAGCAAGCAAGAACTTCAAAAAAATCTTTTAAGAAAGTTTTTTTTTCCAAGTATACCCATCTCAGTTGTTAAGTTTTGCAAGGTTTGGCTGGACAAGGCAAAAGTCTTTGCTCATCCACAGATTTATCAGATGGAGTGTTTGTGCATGAGAAATACTCTAACCTCCCCCTCTATGGCCACAGAGGTGTAAAATGGCTTATTCGCTCTGTCTCTTCAAAATATTTGTACTTCAGAGAAGTCAAGAAAAGGCTCCACATAAATAATCTATGGGAGGATAATTAAAATTGCAGTTTTTCCTTTCTATGAAAATACTGACAGATATCAATCTTTAATAAACAAAAGTTATGTGTAAATAGGCATAGAACTGAACGAAGTGGTGGGGACATATTTCAAACCAAATGGGATGGGAATGGCTCTGCAAACTGATTACCTCATCCTGAAATCCCTTTTAGTCTTCTTAAATAAGAAGTAGAGCATTCAAGGGGGAGTACAGTAATTTTAAAAGTACGATTTAATGTGTAACTTTCAAGCAATCACCTTTTTGAAACTGTATTTTGAATATTCAAAGGCATTTTTCTCTGCAGAGCAGCATTTAGAAGGATTGGTATGCCAGACACACTTCATGTTGTCCTTATCTTTATTTAAACAAATACCCAGACTTGGTGCTCTGAAGTATCAAATTAAAATCTTCTGAGATGAGCCATGCCACAAAAAGAACTGTTTGTGTATACAAATAGCATCAATTGTAGCAAGCACAACAGAAAACATAGTCTGCTATATATTCAACCATAAAGTACAAATTTTTGGCTAAGAGCCTCTGTATCTAGGAATGTTTTGTCCAGAAGAGTTGAGTTTAATTGACACTAACTAAAGAAATAGATCCTGTAAAGAAAATCAGTTGATTTAGATCCTGTAAAGAAAATGAGTTTGATAGTGTGCTCATATTTTGAAAAAAAAAAAAAAAAAAGACAACCATTTTGAATACAATTAGATCCCACTGAGAAATATGGTCACTAATTAATAAGCTATACATTGACATGATGAGGAGCCACAAAATGGCTTCTGGAACACTTGGCAATATCTTGAAACTCCAGTGGATTTCAGTTCAAAGGAGTAATTATTTAGGTGCTTAGCTCTATGCTTCTTTGGTTAAAAGCTTAAGGAAAAAAAGAGAACATAGATCCACAAGCTAAGTAGGAGATTGGAGGTCTTAAATGCAAATCTCAGCTAAAAACTCAACTACCATTTCAATGTAAACTTTCAACAATTACTTTTCAAGCTACATTGTACATTTTAAAGGCGATAAAAACCAAGTTCCTTTCCAAGAGTTCTTTTCACCATCATACCATCAATAGGAAACTGCACAACTGACAGCAACTGTTACAGGATAGCTTGAATTCTAGATTTTATGTTCCATAAACATTGACTAAAACATTCAGACTTTGATCCACAGCCTGATATTAGAGGAAAAACTCCCATCAGTTTCAGTGAATTTTGGAACTACCTCATAGTAGCTTTTGTCCCTCTTTTTGTTAAAACTGAATCAGTGATACTTACAATTGCCTATTAGTGTCACTGTTCAGATTGCTGTATGTAGAATACTGGATCACACAGTTGTGAAGTTCAGAACTGCATCTCCTTTCTAGAGAGAAGGCAGAAGAGAAGAATAAATGTCAGGGAAAGCAAGGCAAGTTGACTGAACGTACAATCAGATGCTTGCTTTAAGGCAGTGGTTGTAGATATTAGGTCTGCAGATCAGTGATATACTGTCACCATCATAACCATAGTGGACTATAAGATGTTTAGTAGATTCTCTGTATCTGGTTGTCTTCAAGACAGCTTTAGGGTTAAAAATTCATTTGCTGGTCCTGCAGCTTCAGAGACAGTAGACTAAATACATGAAAATGTATTTGAAGTTTACCAGCTGGGACTTAACAACAGGTATTTCACCTATGTGTATCTTTACTGCTTTTCTGAGATAGATCTGGATAGTGCACTTTCGACCACCCAGCACATGAACACATCAGGGACCAAGCTTCTTAGGTAGTTTTGGGCATTTAAAGAAAGAAAAACATATGTTGAGAGTAAAGCTACACAGGTGTTATTGCAAATGATACTATGAATCATTAAACCATAATATCATATGAAAATTTTTGATGATGACAATGACTCCGACAAAAAAGGCATTATATCATTTTAACCTTGCAGTGTCCTTTAGTGTTTTATCACCCCGTCCTGTTTTGTCTTCTTTTTTCTCCAGTTGTCAGGATGAGATAAGAAATTAATCTTCCCATTATGTACCCTGGAAAAAACTACACCTCCTTGTCTGACACATGCAATACATATTATGGGTCATAGCTGCTGTACAAGAAGCAAATTATTTCCATATTTAAGCAGATGTCAACAGCTATTAGGCTGTGAAGATTCTCCCAGAAATGCTGAATGAGCTATTTAATGCTTTCTAGGAAGAAGACAATTATGCAAGACACACAACAATGAAAGCATCAAAAATAGCTTTGTTTCAGATTGAAATGTTAATGTTCAGTTGTTTGCTAAATTCCAACCAAAATAAGGGCCTTGCTGTGCAATGTGTTGTACAAATAACTGGCAAGAGTTCAGGAGGATGAAAAAAATATCATCTTTTTTTCACCTTTTAACACAGAAAAAAGAGTCATGATATGGAGTGTTCAAACCTGTATAAGACGTGTGCAAGAAGGTTAAAGGCAGAATTTTAATCTTGGCGCAGGATTCTAATCATGAGGTTGTCCTCATTCTTTGAGCTAAGAAGATGAATAGTGCAAAATCAAAAATCTCTCTAAAATGCTTGTGTTGTTTTGCTTTTGTGATTTGTTTTTTTTTCTTAATTTGGCGCAGGAATACTCTTCTTCCTCTTCTTCCCCTTCTTCTCCTCCTGAATATTTAGTATTTAAGTGACTATGTTAAAGTAAAAGTCTGAGAGGATAAAAAGCAGTTTATTTTCCATATAAACCAATAAAACCTTCAGAATTATTTAATTTACGCATAGTCTCAGGAGCACCTTAACATGGTTAGCATGTTAGAAATAGAAGATGCAGTCTTGTTTCCAGAATGGAACCACAGTGAGTGGTTTTCCTGTCGCCTTCAAAGGCAGCAGCACTGAACAGTATGTTACTGCAGAAGATGAAGCAAAGCAAGATGCTGCTTTACTAAAACAAAATGTTTGTTTTGTGCCAGTGCCAATGACAATGCTGCTACTATATTGATCTAAACTTAATTATATCCCCTACAGCATGATTCAAACTTAGCTTAAAAATTAAATACCGCATAGGCAAATTCTTCCAATACAGTAGAGTCAATAGATTCATCACGGGTGTTCTTACTTCTTTGCATATTGACTACTTGGAACTACTTTTGTACTCTCTGCTATGGTCATGTTCCCCCCAGGAAAAAACCAAACCAAACCGAAACAAACCAAACCAACCAACCAACCAACCAAAAATAAAAAAAAACCACCACCAAAACAGCAATAACAAAACCCAGGAGTCCACTTTTCTTTGCATCACATTCTGACTAATGATGGCTAATTTTCCTTGGGCCTTGGTTGTCCTGTACTGCCCAGAATGAGCAAAAAACCTTCAACACTGGAGCTGACTTTAGATTAGTAGAGTTATAGAACCAAAACCTAAAGTATCAAAATTAAAGTTATCAAAAAACTTGTCTTTTCTGAGGTTCAGGCATTAAAGTCATGACATTTGAGTGCAATGCACTGAGTCGGAGTTAGCTGTTATGACACAAACAAGAAAAAACTAATGGCTCATCAGAGAAAGTCTGTGATATATCTATATGCTCCCCTTTGTAGACCACACAAGACCTGCAAAATGAGGCAGACCTTGCCCCGTGTAGTTTATATTCTAAACTAACTTCACACAAAGTATTATTTTACTGCTGGAGAGACAAGGCACACATGCAGTAAGACTTCTACACTACACCACTGCTGTTGTAGTCAATGATGTTTGACACAAGTTGCCATATGCAACCCCAAGTTTGTTGTTGTCCCTATACACTGCTGTTGGAAGCTGGCAAACCCAGTCTTCTCATCTCCTGAATAAGAAGCACCCCTTCAAATAACACAGACCTTCAGCTGTATACAAGGATGTTGTATCCTAGGAATTTTCTTATCAGTTCAGAAAAATGCCACCTAACCTGTCTCCCATTCATAAGAACTTCTTAAGATTCTTCATCCTGTTACTAACTGGAGTTAGAGCACCACAGGCAGGCCTGTGTCTCTCTCAGCCCAAAGAGGATCTCTCCTCTGCATGGACAAAGCATGTGGAAGGAAAAATTTCCATATACAGCTTTGTGAGCATAATTTTCTGTATGACAAATTAGGTTTAGTTTGTGACAACTTGGAAGACCCTGTGTGCTTCTGGATCCCCAGGTCACAGCACATTTTGCAGCTCTGTACAGGCAACTAAGAGGGCAGATACTCAGGAATGTGCCAGCCCTCTTTCCTCCCCTCTGCATCCTCTGCATCCATCCAAAGAAGTTCTGCTTCTTTGCACCTTCATTTCTGCATAAATCAAACCTGGGCAGGCCTGGGAGCTAGGGAGTGCTCCAATTTTATGTATGATGTTGATGATGGAGGGAGATGAACTGTGATTCTGCATATTACCATAGAAATGGACTTCAGTCTATTATGGTAATAAAGATGCTGTTTACTTGGACTTAATTAAAGACTTTGGCACTGTTTCCCACAACATTCTCCTGGAGAAACTGGTTGCTCATGGCTCAGTTGGGTGTATGCTCACTGGATAAAAAATTGTTTGGATGGCCAGACCCATAAAGTCATCGTGAATGGAGTTAAATCCAGCTGGTGGCCGGTCACAAGTGGTGTTCCCCAGGCCTCAGTACTGGAGCCAGTTCTCTTTAATCTCTTATCAATGATCTGGATGAGGAGATTGAGAGTACCCTCTACAAGTTTGCAGACAACACCAAGCTGAGCAAAACTGTTAGTCTGTTTGAAGGTAGGAAGGATCTACAGAGGGATCTAGACAGGCTGATTTGATGGTGTGAGGCCAATGGTATGAGGTTCAACAAGGCCAAGTGCTGGGTCTTGCACTTGGGTCATGATAACCCCATGCAATGCTCCAGGCTTGGGGAAAAGTGGCTGGAAAGCTGTCCAGAAGAAAAGGTGCTGGAGCATGTCCAAAGAAGAGCAACAAAGCTCATGAAGAGTCTAGAGCACAAGTATTATTAGGAATGACCAAGAGAACTGGGGTTGTTTAGCCTAAAGAAAAGGAGGCTCAATTGCTAAGGAGGCCTTATTGCTTTCTACAACTATCTGAAAGGAGGTTGTAGCGAGTTGGGTGTTGGAGTATTTTCCCCATTAACAAGAGATAGGACAAGAGGAAATGGCCTCAATTTGCACTAAGAGAGGTTTAGGTTGGATATTAGAAAAAAATTCTTCACTGAAAGGATTGTAAAACACTGGAACAGGCTGTCCAGGGAAGTGATGGAGTCACCATCCCTGGAGATATTTAAAAGATCATAGATGTGGCACTTAGTGATATGGTTTGGTGGTGGACTTGGCAGTGTTGGGTTTACAGTTGGACTGAATAATCTTGAAGGTCTTTTCTAACCTAAATGATTCTATGTTTTGACTTTTTTAGGGCTTCTGTCTCCTTTAAGTGATGTCTTGCACATGTGCCTAGATGTATCTTCCTTATGTACTTAAACAACTAGGTCTCAAAAATTAGGCTTTCCGGGAAGTTTCTTAACATCAGTTTGACTGCCCTTTTGCATTACCAAGAAGTTTAACCAAAGAGGCTTCCACAGTGTCCTCCAAAATTGTTTCAAATTTCCTCAAACTAATTCTGCATTTGCTGTCAAAAAAAAAAAAAAAACCAAAAACCCAGGCTCATCTTTTCCAAAAGTTAATAACTCTGGATTAAGAGAAGAACCCACTGTTATCTCTACCTCTCTTTGAATGTCTGCAGTCTCCAAATCCAATTGACCAAAACCCCTGTATCAAGTATTTAATTTCTTTATTATACAATGGTAAAGAATAATAGTAAAGAATGGTTACAAAAGTAAAATATGTGTTTGAAATCTCCTTTGAAGATATCACATGCAGCAGCAGAGCGCTACTGTATGCTGCAGTGGTGCATGGTTCAACACCAGCATATCCTATTTTCTGCACAGTTGAAAGCATTTTGTGACACGCTTACTGTCTGACTTACCCAATGCATATCATCAGAGGTAATTAAGGGCATTGGTATATAGCACTAACTCAATAACCTACCTCAGTAATTCAATCGTCTGTCTCATTTACAGTTACTCATTTTCACCTACTCATTAAGTGAACTTAGCTCTCACTTACTCGTTATATTCACTCATTTTCAGCATGATTTCATTGACTTTATTTTTAATGTATGTGTCCTGACTGTGTTGGCAGATCAAGATGGTGGTTCTGAAAGTGACTATTCTCATCTTAAGAACATTCTTTCTCCATAAATTCAACATTGCAGTTCAATTAGTCAACACCTCGATGATTTTAAACTCCCCCCCCAACCTTGAACTATGTACTGGTCTTTTTATATACCCCTCAGTTCACTACTTTTTTTTGTTTTTCCCCCTAGGAGGAGTAAAGCAATAGCTGACATTTCTCTCTGCTTCGTTTATTCTTAGTGTCAGTGCAGGTGGGTTATATGTCAGCCAAAGAGATACTTTCAAGGTACCCTAAACAGCCCTCAAAGAAATGTTTTGTTGTAAATGCAATCTTCAAACTCTGTTCCATCTCATTAAATTTGTGCCTACAGTAACTGAAAATACAAGTTATTTAAATATGTAGAAAAATCGTGTTTCCAAAAGCTGCACCTACACAGTAAATATTTAGGGGAACTAAATGTTTTATGTTTCAGGTATATTTAGGGAATCTCAGTCTACAACCAGACAATATAACCCCTCCACATTTAAGCAAACATGAGCAAAGTTGTACTATGTACAAAAATCCTGAAGATGTTGTTGGAAGAGAGTGAGTTTCTCTCAAATGAAACTGTAACATGCTCCATAAAAAAGTCCAAGATGCCTAGTGAGCCTTTTGAATCATATGATCAGCTGTCAGACAGACCTTTGCCTCAAGCCAGCTTTTTTTGAGGAGACTGGCAAGATCTAATAAGCTGTGCACAATAATTTGCGTTGTCTTCCACAAGCCCTTTCATGTGGTGCACTCACCTAGTGCTAGCTGCCTCCAGTGACTACCAGCCTCCCTGAGAGGCTGGTATTCTTGGCAGAGAACGCTTCAATGAGACAGGAAGCTTTATGTGAGATAAAGGAAGACTGACAGCACGGTTTCCTCTTGTTTCTGCAGCCACACTGCATCACACTACCATTTTTTCAACAGTAATTCTTTTTGGTTCATTGCTAAGGGGCAAAGATGTATTTGCAGATGACATGAGCTTAAGGATGGCTATTTTTCTTGGGAATTCAGAACTTGTTGATGACAGTTCTCTTTGCTGATTTTCTTAGACAAGAAATAAGGCATATTGCTCTCGTTTCTGAACAAGACAAACTTAAGTAGTTTAACTGCCTAATACATTGTCAATAACCTCAGAATATAATTTCCTCTGTGTTAATTTGCACAAATATGATATAGTTGATCAAGGATGAAATATCAAATCCTCATGAATGGTCATAATGCTAATGTTTATATGATGTGCATACTTTTATAGGATCAGATATTACTAAACATTAAGACTTACTTAGCTGTTGTTTGACAAGTCACAGGAATGAGATTTGGATAAGGCCTATTGTCTCCTTCATTTACAAATTGGACCTTACTTACTACACACTAATTTTTGTCCATTGATGTCACACTTCTTAGATTTATGTTCAGTACAGTGCTTGGAATGTGTCAGTTGCTTTTTTCTTTCTTTGACTAACTTAGTATCTATCTTCAACTTTGGCTTACTAATAAAACAATTTAGACAACTTTATCTGGCTTCTCTTAGTTTGGATATCTTGAAACACAGACATTGAGGATGATGTGAATGGATAAATTTTTTTTTTTTAAACAGCCTTTTGACATTGCTGAATGAGAATTGAGATTTTATTGTCCCAGCTGGGATGCGTAAGGTCACTCAGCCATTAATTTTTGCCACAGTAATCTAAGGCCTTTCTTAAAGAAGACAGAAAAGAAGCTTGGTCCAAACCATTATAAAATTGTTGAGACTATTACCCTATATTACTGATATACAGAAGAGAGAATGTCCCTTTTACCTCTTTCCCTAATAAATCTTATATCTCATGTGAGACCCATGTTTCTAAAAATGTTCCCAAGTCTATTCATTTGTTCCCAAAGATATTATAGCTTTTTTTCTTCAGTTAGATAGTAAGGATTGGGATCTTTGAAAGCTGTCTATTTATTCATATATATTCATGGAATTTAATATTTCCTAGCAAATATTTCTAGTAAATCTATTTTATTTATTTTGTATTTAGGCCTTGACAGAAGGCAGGTATATTACAGGATAGAATGTGATGAGATATATTTAAATAATGATAGAAATAGCATGTCAAGAGGGAATGGGATAATCTTTTGCCAAAAATTTTCCCAGTCTGGACCACTTATCATGAGTCCCATTTGGTATTTGCAGCTAGAAACAGCTTCTACTGCTACACCAATATCTCATCTTCAGCAGTTCCTCAGCAAAGTCATTTATGGCATCCTAATTGTCTACTTCTCATGAGTGTCACCTCTGACATTCAGATGCATCCTTTATGAAAGTTCAGCTGCCTGCTTGTTCGTTCGTTTGTTTGGTTTTTGTTGTTGTTTTTTTTTTTTTTTTTTTTAAGGAGCACATAAAGAGATTGCTTTTCAGGCTTTTGCTGCCCATATGATTCTGAGAGTGAAACTGGAGTTGTTGATTTAACTAGTCCTATATGGTTGGGGTCTGGGCTTCTTGCTCTGTAAACCACGCAAAAAAATGGACATCAGCTGAGGTATTTTTGTGAACAATCCCTTTCATTGTATGGCCAGAGAGACCAAAGTCCAGAAGGTCTCAGCGGAGGCCACCCCCAATGGGAATTTGATCTCTTCATTATTCTGTCCAAGACAGAATCTTTTGACCTTCAGGCATGTTATAAATCTCCATTATTCATTCAAGCTTTTGCTCTGGAGCATTCACTGTGGAGAGAGCAGTGGAGTCTATGTGGTTTTGATTAAGTTATTCAACCTTCTTTAATTTTTCATACCCATGCATAAAGCACATCACATGAAAGCATTTACACCCTGGCAATACAGTACAAATAAATTCTGAGGATTTGCAAGGCAAAAACGGATTTGATTTTATCTTCATTTGCACAAGTCAGAGCAACACAGCTCAGTACACAATTTAAAAGCACTTAATTAGCATATAGGGTGGCATTGCTAATATTTGCTGCAAGGTATGTTTTTCTACTTTTCTTTCTGTGTTAACAGAGGTTCTTTTTTGACGATGGTAGCCAGGAAAAACATAGTTCCACATGTGCTTGTGCAAAGGACCTGTCTGAAAGTTTTCTGCTTCTTTTTGCTCATGATGCCTTAAACAAAACAGGTTACTTGTGCTTACTTGGGTGACAAATCGGGGGCATCTTGCAGCTTCTCAAATGGTAAGTAGAGAGGGCAGAATTCAGTCCACAAAAGATGGACTTACTAGTGCGGTATGTCAGTAAATGATATTGGTTGCTTTATGAAACCGGGGTCAGGGTGAGAGTGACTGTTATGATACAACATGGGTCAACAGTTTGAAGTTAGGCAGTGTCAGAACATCCTGTAACAATAACAGGAGAAGATAAATAACAGTGGACATTGAGATATTTTCATCTTATCATATCTGAAACATATAATTCTGACTGGGTCAGAACTTGCCAAGAACTTTTATTTCTAACAGGCTTAAGTCTGATTGATGTTTAAGTTTTTGGTCTGCAATTTTGAGTCTATATCTCAGCGCTCACCCTCCTTGTACATCTTTCTTCCTCTGCCACCTTGTCTCTCATAAGCACACACACACATTTATGTACATGCAGATCTAAAAGCTCTGTGAATTTAAGTCTTTTCATTTTTCAGATTCCTCTGTTTGTCATTGTTAAACTAGAAAAGCCTATATGTTAAGATTTGTGCTGCTTTGCTCCATTTTTGTGTTTGTATAAAGGGGCTAATGGAAACTACACTTAATACTGAATGGAAGAATGCATTCTGTTGTATTATAGCAAGTAGTAAAAGTCGACCTGTGGGCTTACAACAGCTGGAATGAGTATAAAACACTATTAAAATTAGTGCTTTATATAATTTGTGAAAGCTACCTCTGGGACATCTGACAGATTTACCTCATTATGGACCAGCTCTGCCATGTTTCCTGTTACTGGCCTTAGTCCATAGTATCCCACTGAAGACCACAGAGACAATTCTTAGATGAAGGTATTGTTGAAGCAGGTGAAAAACAGTCTGCACTGACAACATTTTTAAGGACAAGCATGGTGAGTCTGTTCACACTTTTTGTAGGTTCATGGAATAATCTAAATGTAATAAATGGAGCAGTTAATCAATAGCTACCGCAGAGACTTTGCAGGCAGTGCATCACTCCAGCAAATACATTTTGTAACAGTTGGAGTTCATAGAAGGCATTATCAGGGAAACCAACCAGCAAGGAGTTTGAATAGTCTAATCTTGAGGTAACAAAAGCATGAATAACCATTTCAGGCTCTGGATCAGATACAACTGGCTGCAGAATGGTGATATTCTTTAAGCACACCCAACAGGATTTGGAATGAACCCAGGAAATAAACCAAAACCCTAGGCAAATTACTATTAAAATACACACAACATCAAAGGCAATAGCAACAAAATAAAAAGAATGAAAGAAATGTTTTGGTGCAAGGATAATTTCTTTTCATTTTATCAACCTTTGCACATAAGAAGATTTTTTAGTTTCCAGGAGTGTATATTTGACAGGCATGATTATGTTAATATCAAAACAGCAACCCCCATTTTTCTTTTCCATTGCTCCTAATTTCCTTCTGTTAGTTGAATTATCAGATGTTTCTCCATTATTGAGTTTGGGTTATCTTTGTTTTTTTTTTTTTTTTCTTTTTCCTCCTTCTCAAAAGCCCTCTTGACATGAGAAGGGACAGAGAGATGTTCTCCCTCTTTTCCCACATAAGTTAGAAGGCAACTAAAAAAGTGGAAAGGCGAAATGTATTTTGGCTGTTACCAAGACAGAAAAGAGAAATGATTTAATTAAAAAGATTGTCTGGAGAGAAATACAGACGTTAAAAGTAGACTTGCCTGTTAGTGCAACAGTTCTCTCAAAGGACACTTGATACAGTGTCCCTTGAAGTCAATCACACCATATGATCTTAACTACTAGCAAATACAATCAAAACAGATCAGCCCAAAATGTGAAGGCCCAGATCTTCCATATATCCCTAGAAAATTTCCACTGACACAGAGCCCCATGGGAGTACCTAGAATTGAGATACACCCAAAGATGTTCAGAAATCCCACTATGGTGAGACCAGGGTTGGCAAAAACAGAAGAACAAACTTGACAGACCAAATGACCAAAGTAACTACAAATATAAAGTCAAAAATATGAAGACAGGATCATAAATGGATGAAAATTTCCATTTAAGAAGTATGAGGCACACTCGGATACCAAAGTTAAAATCAAAATGTGTAATGACTGTTAAGCCTACTTTTCTGGTCTAATGAAATCTAAGGCTGTGACCAGATGGAACTTTCATATTCACTAATTATTAGCTGCAACTTTTAAAGAAAACTGACCAGAAGATGATTGACTAGATGACTAATGACAGCATGTCTGTAGAAAGGAATTACAGGTTTTAATAATGGGCAGAATTGCTTCAAAGCAGTTTTGATTAAAACAAACACATGAGCACTCAGGTCTTTACTGGCCAAGTGATTGTACATTTCATGTACAAGCACAACTTTCTTGTTAGCTAAGGCAGCAGAACATCTTTCTTTCACTTTGCAAAAACTGAAAAGATGAAATCTGAGGTCCACGGTAATCAGTGGCATAATACCCAGTGTCTTAAAAAGGACCAAACCTCACCTCATGTTGCTGAATGCAAACTGATCAGTGTGGTAACCACTATAGAACTTAAATCTATAAGAGACATATAAAGTTTTGCCAGCAACTTGATTGCAAACCTGCCTGGATTCAATCCTGTGTAATGTGCTCTAGGCAAACCTGCTTGGGGGGGGGGGGGCAGGGTTTGGAATAGAGGAACTCTAGATGTCCCTTCCAACTCGAATGATTCTGTGATTCTGTGATTCTGTGATTTCTAATGAACTATATGTATGCACATTTGTAAGGACAGACAGACTCAATGTCTTGAGCCACAGTTGCCTTTGGGTACCACCCCAGGGGTTTCTCCAGGCCTCTTACCAGCAGGTAGGTAGCACCATTAGGTCATTTTGCAGGAAAAGTTTAATCTTGGCACACAGAGCTCTGGAACAAGGGCTAGGAATAATGCAGTGTATCTTTGGCTCTACTGCTGAGCAACTCTTATGGAGATGGAAACATCTCATGTTGCTGGGATCCTATTGCTCCCTCTTTCCACACTATCTATTCCCTGCCCTCTGAATTTAGTGTAACAGCTCTTCAAGACATGAACAACCTTCCTTTAAGTCTCTGTCCATTCCTGGAGGAAGTGAGACTCGGATAGTCATGTAATCCTTTAGTTGCCACTGTGACACAAATAATTCATAAGATAAACCTGCTTTCAGTTTAAGCAGTCCAGTATGCTCTATCACTTTCCTGAAGAAAGGCAGTTCAATAATGCATGAAAATGTTCTCATGTGCCGGGCTCCAACTTTCTTACACATCCACACAGAAGAACCTAATTAAGGGCTTTATACAAAAGAAGTTAATAATTTCTCATTAAGTTAGGGCAAGTGCATTATCATTTATAACTGTGGAAATCTGCATGAAGATATCTCCAGTTGTTACCTATTGTCAAAGATACAAACATCAAAGGTTTTGTTACAAGACCACCTATTTTATATTTTCAGTTAAATACACTCTGGGGGTTTTCTAAATGCTGACTGTCAGAACAAAGGGTCAGAGTTTAGTACATATCCATAAATTTGCTACCCCAATACCTTTTATTTATTCTGGTATGCAGCTACCTTCTTCCATCTGTCTCACATCTGCTGCTCAACAAAACTAATAAATAAGTGTCAATAAATAGGGAATCCCCTTTCTTCATGCTGTTGCCAGTATTCCCTAATCTAATTTCTAGTCAGGAAATAGGAAGATTCTTTTATTGATTTTCTACTGGAATTTTTTGAGCAGAGGAAATAGGCTGACTTCATTAGCATGTGTTTACTGACACCAGAGTTAAGTTCTGGAAACTGTCATCCACATCATCCCTTAAATCCATTTCTTAAGTGAATTTTAGCTTTGGACATTTCTGAAAAAAATGGAGATTAAACCCCTTCCATTTTTTTCCATGGTGGGTGATAGGCAGGATGCAGGAGGAGACAAATGCCTTATCTTGTTAAGAGCCTAAGCCCCCCAAAAGTAAATCAAGGTCTTGGAACCCACTATCTAACAAGAAGTCCCATTGCTTTCAAATCCGTCAAGGGTTCCATGCTAAAACAGATTAACTAAATCTCCACAGTGAACTGTGCTATGTAACTTTCTGTGACACACCAACAAAAGACATTTCTGTGAATAAACACCGATTTGACAGGAAGTTAGACAAATCCAGTGCAACATCTATCTTTGGCATTTCAAACAAAAGGGGTCATTTAGAGAAAAATTGAAAAAAAAACACCTCACAACTGTAGGGAGCTCCAGCTAGATGCAAATTTTTACCAGAACCAACCTGGTGCAACAGAGCTTTTGTAATATGCAGAAGTGAAGCCTAGCAGAAAGGGTGGATCTCAGAGGAACAGCCCCCGAACACCAACATCAGTCAATGTCCATCATGCAAACCTCTCCTTGCTTTGGACAGCCATCCCTTACATTTGCTGGGCAGCACTTCCAAAACACTGCTCCTTTGAAGTGACAGTACAAATAAGTTTTTACAGTGTAATTTTTCCCCGGCCTTGCTTTGATGATTCAAAGGAAACAGGCAGGTTTTATTCTTAGCATATAGTTGGATATCTCCTAAACTTGCTTATATCTACCTATTTTTCCAGGCTGTGCCCACAGAACATGCCCTTCTGCCTAGTGTAATGTTGTTGGTCTGAATGCTAGATATTCTCATGGTGTTAGCTCAGGTGGCTTCACATGACATGGCATTCTGCAGTTTAACATTAACTTAATTTCCTATCCTTAACTATTACAGAGCACTGTCAGGCAGCAGGGGCTGGGCCAAGAGCAAGCTGACAAAATTTGCAAGCAAAATATACTTCTGGGACCCATCATTCCCCAGCCCTGTCTGTGTCACTGACCTGAAATTCCAAATTAAGGGTGTCAAGCATATGAAAAAGAAAAGACTTCTGGTTGCTTATACAACTGGTAATTAAAGAATTTCCTTTTCTTAATTAGAAAATAAATAAATATTTGAGGTGAAGAGATGCAAACAAGTACCCTCAAACTGATTCACTTTGGCTAATCAATTCCATACAAAAATAAAATCATGCAAATCTAAGTCTTCCCATGAACACATCTCTTCAGTGACATGCTCATGAGGTTATTTATTTGAGATTAATAAATCAGGCAGTTTTATCAGCTGCTGCTCCGGTGCAGCAACAGAGGCCCTGGGAGCCCCGGCCCAGCCTGGGATGGAAACTGCCTGATGGAAACAGGACACCGGGCTGAGCTGGAGCAAAGCCCATACTCCGAGTGTACTGTAGCAATGCTCGGGGCTGACTGTCCACCAGTGAAGCCCTGTTCACACCTGCTGAAGGCCACCTCACAGCCTCCCACCCAGTGCTGAGCCCAGAGGATTTCTGAAGGAGGTCTATGACTGTCTGCAACTGCCTCACTGAACTGCACCCCATCATGAGCTCGTCATTGGTGAGGCTGATGAAGTCAGAAGGGATTGATACCAGTCCTGCAACTTGTCTTGACGTGTGTGAATACCCCACCGAACTGTGTTACAGCCTATTCAATGCATCTGTTCACTGCACCCAGAATGTATCAAGTACTGAGAAGCACTCAGGAAAAAAGGTGTGTGCCCTGACCCTAAACTGTGACATTCATCATCCCAGCCTGCCCCTCACGCAACAGTGTCCCCCTGGAGTGAAATGGCCCAGGAGGGATGGCATATTGAGCAGGACACTGAAGCCCAGCTATTTAAACATGACCTGTCTCTGTTTCCTTCAGCTAATAGAGGAAACCTGTTTGCAAATCAGAAGCTGCTTTGTTTAACCGGTTCCAGCGTATGCGAGCCAATCATCAATGCATGGGGTCTATTTTGGTCTTGTTTCATTATGTATTAAATTTAAGCTCTGAGAGGTTTATCATGAGTTGAACTCTATTTTCAGAGCTTCTACAGAATGAGTTGTAAAATCATCCCTCAGAGAGAGAGTTTATAATGGTACTGCATAGATTTGAGCTCAACTTTTAATTCAGTATGCAAACATACCTGATTAAAAAGGAAAAGACATGACTTTTAATTTTCTTTACTTTGACATTTGCATCTCAAGCACTTTCCACAATGTGTCATGAAAAATTATAACTCTGTGTATAGCCTTCAAAGCAACATATATGCTTTAATTAAGCCATGATCCAAATTACTTGGTCTATATCACCAGGTAAATGGTAGGTATTTGGTGCACGTTTAGTCATTTATTCCTTTTTTATTCCAAAGGTTTTTGAAAAGGTGAGAAAGTATCTCTTTAAAAATGTCTTTCAAAATCTAATACCTTATACTTGTCTTACACTTGTTTCACTGTTCAATTACTAAGAAATTCAGAAGGAAAATTTGTAAAGTTCCTGTGATGCAGTGGATTTATAATTGGAGAACTCCTTTACCAGGAGGAGCAAAAAGGGCAGAAATCCAGTGGATTATTACTCATGGGTATGCAAAAGTTAAAAATCAGAAGACTGCAATATAAACATTGTAACTGGGTACTTTATTAAAACTGCCTAAAAAAAAAAAAAGCCAAAACTATAATGTTGTCTCTAAGTGTTAAAATCTGATTTATAGGTATCAAGGGTTATGACTGAGGTCAGCCACTAGACAAATTACAAATGTTTTCTATTAACCCCTCTCCCTTTCCCAAAAGGAGTAGAAAGGGAATAAGGGAGAGAGATTTATGGATTGGAAGACTAAACCAGCTCTATTGAAAATAATAACAATAAAATTAAATATAGACACACATATAAAAATGTATACAAAACCAATATTGACACCTACTACCCTGGTGGCAATTACGTCACCATCACCATGGATGCTGTAGAGCAGGCACTGGACAAGTCCCAAACTGGGCCCAGCAGCAGATGGGAAACAGATTCAGGAGATGGCTTCTGGAACTGGATTCAGGAACACACAGATTGGGATAATGTGCCAAATGGGCAGAGTCCTCCTCAGATGTTGGCCACTGAAGAAGACAGCTTGACCCTCATGATCCCTCAGCTTTATAACAAATGTGACATATATGGGCTGGAATCCCTTCTTGGTCAGTTCGGGGTCACATGTCCTGTCTGCTTCTCCCTGCAGGTGCAGCCTTTTACTTTCTGCACCCCCATTGTGGTACACAAGATCCAGCAATGACCTTGGTCTGCAGAGGAGCAAGTATAAGCAAGAGCCTTTTTGCACACCAATCCTTGGTAGTAACTCACTGCTAGAAACAGACCCTGTCTGCAAAAATAAGCAGTTAACTTCAGAAAGTGCAGTTAGTTAGAAGAGACTAAGCTGAAAAGTAAAGTCACTGAACAGAATTAGTTCTGTTCTGACCCTAATGAGGACAACAGGTGAAGCAGACTGATGGCAATTCTTGTTAAAAGAGATTTAGGTATTCTTAATAATCATATTACTGTAATTGAACACTGCATTGAGAATTTAGCCTTCCACTGGTCCAAACACTCCAGTAGAAAACAAGCAAGCAAAGAATAGTCTGTTCTCCAGAGAGTGTGGGTATGCTTTATATGACTGTAAACATAAATGGAACAGATGATAAGATAGAATGGAAGAAGGGAGAATGAAAAGAGGAAAAGTGGGGGTTAAATACATAAAAATGAACATATGGCTAAAATGGATTGCATCAATAGTTTCAGCTCACCTCATGCTGAATTCTTTAATCTTTCATTTCCTGGTTTATGAAGGAAAAGGAAATAATGAGAATGCAATGAATAATACATATTCATATGTCATCCTGAGAGTACAGACTAACACTTTTGCTAATTTGTAATTTAACAATATTCTGTAGAATGAACAATGAAATTCTCTTAGTCAGTAGTCTGGTTCTGAGTCATTATGAGAGATGCAAGCTCACAAGTCAGCTTTCTCTTCAATTTTTAGGAAAGTCCTCTGTTCCCAGACATTAGATCCTCTAGTACTTGGCAATTAACACTGCAGAGCTTTCACAGAAGTCACTTCCTGATTATTTCTTGGGTTTTGTTGGCACATTTCTTTTTTTGTTGGCACATTTCTTCTTTTGTTGGCACCTGGAAAGGTGATGGAACAACTTATTCTTGGCGCTGTCTCCAGGCATATCACAGATAAAAGAGTCATCAGGAACATCCAACATGGTTTTACCAAGGGGAAGTCATGTTTGACCAAACTGATAGCCTTCTATGAAGATGGAACCAGGTGGATAGATGATGGTAGTGCAGTGGATGTGGTTTATCTGGATTTCAGTAAAGCATTTGACACTGTCTCCCACAGCATCCTCGCAGCTAAACTGAGAAAGTGTGGTGTGAACGATCAGGTAGTGAGATGGATTGTTAACTGGTTGAAGGAAAGAAGTCAGAGAGTTGTGGTCAATGGGGTAGGGTCTAGTTGGAGGCCTGTATCTAGTGGAGTCCCTCAGAGGTCAGTACTGGTCAACATATTCATCAGTGACCTGGATGAGGGAACAGAGAGCACTCTCAGCAAGTTTGCTGATGACAGAAAGCTGGGAGGAGTGGCTGACACACCAGAAGGCTGTGCTGCCATTCAGAGACCTAGACAGGCTGGAGAGTTGGGCGGGGAGAAATCTAATGAAGTGTAACAAGGGCAAGTGTAGAGTCTTGTATCTGGGGAAGAACAACCCCATGTACCAGTACAGGTTGGGGACTGACCTGTTAACAGTGTAGCACAGGGGAAAGGGACCTGGGGATTCTGGTGGACAGCAGGATGACCACGAGCCAGCAATGTGCCCTTGTGGCCAAGAAGGCCAATGGCACCCTGGGGTGTATTAGAAGAGTGTGTTTAGTAGGTCGAGAGAGGTTCTCCTTCCCCTTTCCTCTGCTCTGGTGAGACAGCTTCTGGAATGTGGTGTTCAGTTCTGGGCCCCTCAGTTCAAGAAGGACAGGGAGCTCATTGAAAGAGTCCAGTGCAGAGCCACAAAGATGATTAAGGGACTGGAGCATCTCCCTTATGATGAAAGGCTGAGGGAGCTGGGTCTCTTTTGCTTGGAGAAGAGGAGACTGAGTGGTGACCTCATCAATGTTTATAAATATGTAAAGGGTGAGTGTCATGAGGATGGAGCCAGGCTCTTCTCAGCAATGTCCAGTGACAGGACAAGGGGCAATGGGTGCAAACTGGAGCATAGGAGAGTCAAAAGAAATTTAAGGAAAAACTTTTTCTCAGTGAGGGTGACAAAGCAGTGGAACAGGCTGCCCAGAGGGGCTGTGGAGTCTCCTCTGGAGCCATTTAAAACCCAACTGGACACATTCCTGCAAGACCTGCTCTAGGTGGTCCTTCTCTGGCAGGGGGGTTGGACTAGATGGTCTTTTGAGGCCCAACCCTTAACATTCTGTAATTCTGTGATTTGTTCATGCAGAAGAGTTCTTAATGGGGGGCTACAACGAGCTGTCTATTTAACAGAGATTATAATGAACAAATGGAAAATGTGCAGGTAAACATCAGCATTAATAAGAGGCAGGCCTGTTATGCAAATAAGTTTTAATTAAAACATTTACATTTCTTTCAAAATAGATTAAAACTTCAGAACCATTTTTAATATTTAATTTTCTATCTTTTTTTCCCAGTGAAATAAATGGACTGGAAGGGGATATTTTTTCTTTTGATTTACTTTTATTCTCTCTTTCTCCAGTGTGAGAAAAAGTGAAAAAAAAACCCAACAAAACCCAACACACATTCTTCCAGCAAGACATGTTTGTTTCTCAACAAATTCTTCATCTTGGCAAAATCAGTGAGTTCTAATCAACCTCCACAATCCAGAATACAAAGTGCCAGGCTGTCCTGATTAAACAGTCGTGTTAGCAACACTTACAGAATTGACAACAGCCTATGTAAATACAGATAGTCAAAGAATAATCATGCAACGATCTGGGAGGGGAGTCGGGCTGGGATGTTTGTAGCCCACCTCACAGCTGGCTTCTAATATGAATTCCCATGCTCACTTCTTGAGGCCTCTAACATAGAAAAATGTGTGGGGATCATAGAAGCAATAAACTGGAAAGCACATCCCAAATTGCTTTGTGCCTCCCTTTGATCCCACAACCAGTACAGACTAGATAGACTCAAGGTCTGACACCTTGATTTTTGGACAACACCCAGGATAAAATCTTCATCTAGTAGAAGTCATCACAGGTCCACTGATTTGTTTTGATTAATTCCTGCAAAGAATCTGTCTCTTGTTTTAGAAAGGTAGTCTAAGAATATAATATCAATAACTTGTATTGACAGGTTTTTAAATGACAATACTCAAAGCAGTAGCACATGTGGTTACCACAAAGTAGTAATATTCAATGTCTTGGTGCTAACAGTGGAAACTGTTATTGCAAATGCACAGGCCTTTTGTAAAAGAACACACAATTTATGGGGGAACACCATTTTTGAGCTACTGCACCTCAATCTGATGTAATTTTCTCAGTTCACAAAAGATTGTTCTCTGGAGCCCAAGATTTCAATTTCTAGATGGATGTCCTCTCTTTTTATCTGTGAAAGTACTAGCTCTGATTTGTGAGCTGCTGTTCAGTTTCAAAAAAATCCATACTGTAGTACACGTGCAGAGTTTCAGAGTGGCAGTGATATTACCCCAATGATCTTGGGCTCCAAGAGGGAAGTTGTATCTCTTGTGAGACAGACTGATACCTGGCAAGAGCCATGCCAAGCTTTCCAGCCTCTTGGCCTCATGAAAGGAGCTTTGTCCCCAAATCTTCCTTCCATTTTTCCACCAGTATTAGCTATATATTACATAGCTTCCTACAATCTCTACCATGTTGCATATATTTTCAGGTCCAAGGCATGCCCTGGAAGGTAAATTCCTATAAAACTCCCTTTCTATTTCTTTAATGAAGGCTTCTGACTGAGCTGGCTGAAATGGTACCAAACCAGCCATTCAAACAGAGGGACAGAGATAGCTGATCACGACCCTGCCTTACTGAGTAACGTCCCCAGACTCCTAGGTTACATCCCTTTGTTCCTTGCACACCGAAAATGCTTCTCTGGAAAGAAAAGGGTGTTGAGGATTAATGCTTGAGGAATGCAGGACCAGGATTAATGCCTGTGGCAGTGAGTTGCTCAGTGGAGCTTCTAGTGCACACCAGTTTTCCTGAGGCTTGACACAACCAGTATTTAGGCATACTGGGAATTTTACTTACCTGAAAATTCTCCTTTTACCTTAATAGGACTTCAAACTTCAATAAAGTTAGTTGCATGTGTAAGGATTTGGAGTTTCTAACCCTAAAGCAGTAAAATCAACTGCATTTACAAAACCTTACTTTGAAGTATAACCCTGAAATGTAACAGAAATAAACCAAGTAGAGAACAGCCTCACTTGAGCTCAACAGAAGTGAAACCCCCTAATCCCTCACCACTAACCTAGTTGCCATGCAATGGTCAATCCCTCATGGTGTGCATAATCTGTTACAAATTATGATTTTACAACACATACAAAGAACATTTCTGGAATGTTAACATACATAGAACTTATAATATCCATTTTATGCCTCTTTCATGCAAAAGTAAACTGTATTTAAAGGCATTATACATGCTTGCTATGTAATTACATTAATCAGAGAGAGCTACTTCTCTGCGTTCCCCTGTTGTTGCCATGGCAGCATCCCCATGTTTGCAAAGTGCAGGGCACCCATTCTTAATTATACTTACAAAGAAGCTACATTTCAAAGGAATACAATAAATACAGAGTTAAAGTGAGGATGCTGCACAGAAGGGATGTAAACAAATATGTATTTATCACGTCTCCACCTCATGCACACCTCACACTCATTATTAGAGCATTCTGCCTAATTCCAAGTTTCCTTTTGTGCATTTATGGAAAACTCCAGATTTTTGTCTGGCAGAAAATGCAGTCTCTGTTGCAGGTCCCAGAGTTATCTCTGCTTCTTACTTGGAAGCTGATCTTTTAGCTTGCACTGATGAAAATATGGCAACTGGGAATGTCTTCTTATTCTCCACTCACCAATGTAAATGCCATTGCTGCTCTCCATTTCCACCGCTGTCCATGTCTCCCACCCAGCAGACACTCAGTGAGCTGCCTCCCTTCTGTGGTCACCTGCCTCAGTGCCACTGTGTCAGTTTTAGTGACAGTAAAGGCCTCACCACAGTCAGGCTGAGATGCCAACGTGACATTGATCAAGAAGAATTTATTTCATACACTATGTGTGGACCACTGGCTTGGTGCAGCCACCAACAGCCTTTGCTTTCTTGTGGATGAATAAGGTGGAAATTGCAGCTGACATGGAAATTTACATTTTTACCCCTATAAAGAAATAAGGGATTCCCTCATTCTGAAATTAACGTTTCCCCTGAAGTTGAACAGCTTATACAGATGCTGGATTGCAGATATGAATTATGTATTTTCTGGGGGCGGAATGTCATGCAATTTTACTGTTATTCAAGCCACAAAGTTCCATTGGGGGAGAAGTAATTAGAATACTTCAGAGCCCCAGATTTACATTTCTTAAGCTGCTGAGTGAAATGAAATTGGCTGCCTCCAATTTACATGTCTGCAATCACACCATGAAAAATCTGTCAGATCTCAGCTTTTGGATCTGAAACCTCTGGGGGAAAACCAGGTGTTCTGGCAAGTGATGGTGTTCCTTTGGTGTCACTTGGGCACACCTAATTCTGAAATAAATCTGTTCTGAAGTGTAGGGGGCACTATGTTACTGTGTGTATATGAGCAGGGGTGGTCAACACCATTTGATCAGACTTGCAAGGCAGAAGCCCTGTTTTCCAGCTTATTTATTTCTATTCTTAGTTGCTTTTCTCGTGTGTATTTATTTTTCACCTTGTGCATGGGAAGTTGTGATGTTTTCACCTGGGTGAATGCACTCAGCCGTAAAAAAGGAAGCAATTCTGCCTTCCTAATGAACCGTGCTCTGATTTAATTATTTGGGTAAGCAATGCGGCCTGGACACGGCTGGAAAATAAGGACATGTGGGCAGTAATATTTCTTTTATTTTAAAAGGGAACTAATTCTATAATTTGGCCTCTGAGCTCTGTTCTCAGATGCTCTGTTCTTTCTGGCTCTATTTGTTCTGTCCAGGTATCTGCCACAGCTCTCTTAAAATAGCAATGACTTCTAGGTACACTTTCAGTCTCATTTGACTCTAGCCTGTCAAGATGGGTTGCAGAAGCCTTTGGGTTGCCCTGTCTGGAGCTGTGGAGTAGATAGGGAGCCACAAGATCATTGCAAGGCAGGAGTTAGTTGTTTCTTGCACCACATGCTGATTCTCAGCTCTAGGCTCTGCAGATACATTTGCTTTGCTTACTCTGCCAGCAGAATAAGAATAATGCCAGAGTGGTTCGGACTACTAAAGAGAGGGATTTGCTTTTGCTCTACGTTGTACAGGCTCTGTGATGTCTCCAGAGCTTTTTTTGTCTACAATAGTCTCCCCACAGACCTGAGAAACATACTGCTGGAAGCAGAAACTGTGTGATTAAGACTGATTTCCCTCTATAAATATTTGAGAATACACACTTATACATATGTGTATACACAAGATATATATGTCCATGTATATGTGAAGTCTGTCCTGCTACCACCCTTATGTAGAACACAAATGTTACATAATGCTTCCAGCCGGGAACAGAGAAGCAGGGATATGACTAAGCAACAGAACATGACTTATGAATAACAAATTGTGCATATTCCCAAAGACATTTCTCTAGCTGTTCTCCAAGGAAAAAAATCTTCAAAACTAATACATTTGAGAAACCTCTTGTCTCCTGGAGGACTACAAGGAGATAATGGAGGACAACAAGCAAACAGAAGAGTAGACAGAATTTATCCCATATATTTACATTGCTCTTTGTGGATTACTCACTTGATTCTGACAATGACTTCATGTGTTGATTCAGATGATTAATATGTGGGTCAAGAGTTTTTACCCACTGTGCAGCAATGAGTGCAGTGCAGTTGAACTCCAGTTTGCAGCTGAAGTCAGAAAGCAAACCCCTTGCAGGAACCAGAGAGCAGTTTGAAGCAGATTAAAACTCAGCAGGGTGAGATCTAGGCAATTTGCTTTCCTCCTACTTGACCATGAACCTGCATACAGGCACCTACAGCTTTGTCACCTTGTGGTGTTAAAAACCCTCTCACCTTGCCTCTTTGGATTGTCAGTATGTCCTGTATGAACTAGCATCTGAAGAGGCCTCTGCACAGCAAAGGCCCTGTAGAGTGCCAGCATCAACAAGACAGGCACTTCTAAAATCTTCAAGCCAAATACTTGTCTGGAAGAAATCCGCAGAGCTTCAGTGCCACCAATAAGGCTGTGCCGACTGGTTCCTGATGGGGCTCTCAGCCTCATAATTCTCAAAAAAAAAAAATCTAATTGACGATAAAATAAGAGAGGAGGAGGGAAAGCTTTTAGATGCCTGAAAGATGATTTGGAGACAGAAAAGGAAGGGCCAGGGGCAAAGAAACAAGAGTGCATTTGAAATGATTCAATAAGCAAATGGGGAAAAAGATGAAAGAAATATCACAGATAATGAGAGAAGGGTGATTATTTTCTATCTCCTCTCTGAATCCACATTTTGTCAAAGCAATCATGGCTTTCCCATGGAGACAATATAACTGCCTGATCCAAGAAGCCGTGATTTAGTTAAGACATCTGCTTGCAATAGCATCCTCTCAGCCCTGGGATCCTTGATAGTTTTAGAGCTGATAGGGTGATTATACAACGCTGTTATCTGCTGAATTTCTAAAATGCTCCCCTTGGAGCGGGTGTGCCTACACAAGCACTGCAGGACAAAAAGGAGTGCTGAGCTCCAGCTCTCGTTTGCTGGTCCAGCAAAGCTGAGTCAGTACAAAGCACTCTGCAATATATTGCTCCCCTCACTCAGCAAGGGGGAGTGCCCAAGGAAGGGTGCCATGAAAGCATGGCTCCAGAGCACAGCGCCTCTTTGGACCAAGCTCTTAAAATCTTGTTCTTCTCAAAGGCACAGTGAAGTCCAGACTTTCTGCTGACCTTTTCAGATGCTCACCTGTAGTGCTGCTCTTTATTTCCACTCAGATCAGCCTCCTCATCTGTACTGGCTTGTTCTGACATTCCCCTTGCTTGTTCCCCAGGATGACACTGTATGATCTCATTTAGACTTGTTAACAAGATCACATTCATAATCTTACCCCATTTGCCTTTGCTCTTTTCTTCCCTCTTCTTTTAATCCCAAGGTTTGCTTCAGTTTTCCCATTTCATAGTTTTCCATGATCTTATTTTTCCTCATGCAGGGTAGTACTCCTTGATGTGGATGGGTTCTTGCTTCCTGGGTGCAGGAATTTGGATCCCTGAGTGACAGAAAGTTCAGCATAGTACAAGGCTCCGTCTAGTCCAATATGATGCTGGTCTGGGCAGTGAGGGCAGGGTAACTGCTGCTGCTGATTTTGTGGTTTATTGCAATCTGAGCTGGACAGGTTGTGACCAAATCAATTGTCTGTCTGTAACAGATGCTAATACTTTGTATGATGTGGATATGACTTCGATTTTCATGTTAAGGCTAAATGTGAAAAGATCTAATAAACTACCCTAAGGAAATGAAATGTACACCTGTAGTTTGCCCAGGAACAGTTCAAAGGCTAAATATTTGGGGGCCACCATTGAGGGGGAAATGATGCATGTTTGGTCAGGTTACTGAAATCTTTAGTTCCAAAAAGCTACTACCTAATTTGGAAGGACTTCAAATATCTGGAATATGAGCTCTGTGTGTATTTAGCATTCAATTATCCAAAAAACTAAAATGAGTGCACACAGTTAATCTTTCCTCAATGATATTTGTGTCACAACTGATGATAAGACAACAGCATAGAGATGACGATTTGGAAAACCTTCCTTTTTATGCCTTAGACCAACTCTCTGAGCTTCTCTGCAGCTGTCAGCTCTGGTGAGATTTATTTACTGGCAATAGAGATTCCAGGCATTCCCCGGAATGTGACTAAACATTTAGACCAACATGTTCCTCTCTTCCTATTAACCCTCATCTGTGCCCGTGTCTTCTTTTCCTAGCTCCATTTCTTTACAACTTCTCCCTTTGTTAGCCAGGGTAGTGACTCTTCTTTCCTGTCATCAAACATTTCTGAACATGGCCACTCTGACACCCAGCAGTGGGGAAAATGTGCAATAACAGAGACAGCAGTGTTTGTGCCTATCTTTCTTATAGGCCCCCTTTTAAGTACTGGAAGGCTGCAATAAGGTCTTCCCAGAGCCTTCTCTTCTCCAGGATGAACAACCCAAATTCTCTCAGCCTTTCTACATCGGAGAGGTGTTCAGCCCTCTCATCATTTTTGTGGCCCTTACCTGGATCTACTCCAACATCTCTTTCCTTCCCTGAGCACTCCAGAGCTGGATGCAGTACTCCAGGTGGGGTCTTTCTCAAGGTGTACTTGTATTAGGTAGCACATAACACAGATAACATAGCTAAGGCCAAGCACAGCTAACACCTTCTGAACAAGCTCCAGAAGTAGCACAGCAGTGTTAGCTTAGCTCTGTTCACAAGAAATAAACCTTAATCACTGAGCTGGATCCTCTGTGCCACTCTGTATCTTACTGATTGACTTCAGAGGCTCCTGCATGGCATAGGGGAATGGGGGAGGGATTTTAAGTCATTGATCATATCCTGAACTGAGAAATGGGAAGAAATTTCTATAAAGCCTTACATGGGAGCTCTACTAAAGAGACGCGAGCTGCAACACTCCCATTTCTTTCCCATATGGAATTTGTTTCCACTTGCTTTCCTCTGATGTCTAAGCATACATGAAGGTAGCCTCTCAGCCTAGTGCCTCTTTGGTGATGGTTAATAAAAAAAATAAAGATGTCATCATTAAACATTCCAGTTAGCTATTTATTTAGTAAATGGTCCCATTTATTAAAATATATGTCAAGGAGTTTTAGCAAGGATAGTTGGCCTTTTGACAGCTAACAAGACTTGCAGCTTTTCTTCTAATGAATTTTTGCCTTTTTGGTGAAAAAAAAAAGAGCATTTTCTAGATCTAGTACATTCGACTGCATTTATGAACATTTTGTGGAGGAGCATTCTTGCTTAGCCTATGTCTTATGCTTTGAAGAGTCATTTTAATGAAGAACTACACATGTGAATGTTTTCCTTTAGTTTCATGGGAGTAAGCATAATAACACACTGCTATTTTTAAGGCAGGTTGTGCATCTTAAGATGTTTGCTTTCTTAGAGTAAACAGACACTTCTGGCTCTGCTGTTTAGTTTGGTCCCAGAGTATTACCAGCCATCCCTAGCATGATATTTACACAGAAAGAATGCAAACCTCATCAAGCTCAAGTGATTTTATGGGCCAGTGAGTAACAAGGTATTAGTCACTTGAACGTCTTTGGACCTTGTTCGTTGTTACCTTCTTTTCTGCTAATAAATAGATTCTTCTGGTTATGAACTGACTGCTTTTTATGGAGGAAAAGTCACCTTCCTGGAAAAATCTGCCAAATGCAAGTCTCTTTCAGGCTGTTACCTTAAAAGTTAAGAAAAATTAATGCTGGATTTACTCAGACACAAAGTTTTCAAAGCAACAACCACCTTAAAGCCATCTTTCTGACCTTTCAGCAGGTACAGGAATATGGAAGCAAGGCCTTTGAACATAATGACTACAGGAAACCCTTGAACTCCTGCATCCTTAATCCCCAGATTTGGGATCTCCAGGCTGTTTAAAGGAATCACCTCAGATTTTTTCCATCTGAACAACAAAGAGTGCCATCTGGCCCAGACAGCTCTGGCTGTTGGAGGAACAGCACAATGGTTTTGCAATATGAAGAGAGTGTAAAGAGAGACAGGTTGCAAATTCCTCAGAGCTGGCACAGGGGAAAATCTTTTCACTTGTGAGACAGTGTGAAACAGGCTACTTGCATAACCCTAACTTCTCCCAGGACCTCTGCTGGAGCAAGGTTCTGTTCTGGAGGCAACCTCTTGCCGCATTAGCAGATGGGCACAAATCATGCAGATAAAAGACCAGAGAAAAATGGATCTTTATGGTGAAGTCACAGAAAGGGATTTCATCAGAACTGAAGGATGGAGACAGATGTTACCATGTTTGTAGACTGCAGCAGAGACACATAATTATAACATGTCTGCACACAAGCGGGGAACTTGGATTAAGACCTCAGCAACAGAAAAGAAGGTTTCTATAGTGTGAATCACCAACAGATATCTACTGTTGTTTGTGAAAGCAGGTTTATTATTACCCTCTGTGGACAACACCATGCCTTGTCACAAGAAGAGGCTGGGAGGAGATACCTTACTCCCCAAGTTGGCATATTAACCTTGCTGAGACCATATGCAGCTTTGTGCTGCTCCTCAGCATGAAGAGTCATCAAAATTTTCCTCAAAACCAGCAGAAACATGCCTGAAACTTCTCAGCTCCCAAAGATCTGCTCCACAGCCTCTGCAGTACAACAGAATATTGTTGAGGACTTCTAACTATGTGCCATAAGAAAAATGCTAGAATTAGTCTGTTTGCCAACCAATAGTGACCGATCTGCCAATTCCACAGTGAGCTGCTATCTATGGATAATATAAGCTGCTCTCCTGCTGCAGTAATAGTACATTCTAATAAAATTGTAAGCTTTTCTACTGAAACACACCTTTGTGTATTTTTATGTATTTATTAGGAACTGCGAGATTTAATTAAATATAGTACAAGTTTATTATCTTATAAGCTTTGATGGCATAGATCTGAGAACTGTAACTTCATTCAGTGCAGATACTCTTCGTAAAGAATCTCTGTTCTGCTCTAGCTGTTAATCCTGACACTTCTCTCTGTTTTGTTGTTGTTTTTTGGTTGGTTGGGTTTTTTGTGTTTTTTGTTTTGTTTTGGTTTGGTTTGGGTTTTTTTGTCTATATTTATTTGCATATGGAGATTTTGCAACAATGATTGTAGGATAGTTTTTAGCATAGATCATATCAGCACCCAGTATATTCTGAAGCCCTGTTGCGTACGTATGGCAGGAGACTCCCTGACAAAAGCAGCTAATGATGGAGACAAGAACATTTATTTGATTGCAAGTTTAATAGTGTTCCAAGGACCAATGCAGGCAGGTTACATGGAATTGCTGTCTGTAGCATTCTTCAAGGAGGAGATACAAAAGTTTTAGGAATTGTCTGGAGGTTAAAGATGCTCCATTTGAATGTCTGAAAAGAGCCCATTTTCTTAAGTGTTGACTTTCAATTTCTGAGAATGCAGACTTACCAAGATGTTCTAAATGGGTCCCAACAAGCAGAAGAATCCAAGAACTAAAGTATCTTTTGTCAGTTAGAGCTATATATATTATCTTGCTGTTATATCTTATCACTCTTTGAGACTTTTCTGGCTCCCACTGTTAAATAGGCTGCAGTGAGCATTTCCTACTCTGCTTTTATTTAATAGAATCCTTCATTTTCAGAAAGGAAGATATTTAATCTAAAAAAGTGCTTAAACTTGCACATATCTGTGAACATATAGGTAATTTTGTTGAAGTCAAGGAGGAATAGCACATATTTAAAGTCAATACAGAGTGAAATAATCTGCCAGATCAGGCCTCACAACAGCTGATGATGAGATAGACTAGGAGATGACTGGTGTTGCTCAGACACATCCTACGATTGCCTGTGCAGTAGGGAGGTGCCACTGGAGCTCCTGTTGCTCGAGCAATTCTCTCTAAATTAAGATTAAGCATGTAAAGTTAAGGCAACAAAGGGTTTGTGTCAATGTGCAGACTGACTTGGAAGGTGAAATAACCTTAAAGATGCCTAGGTTTAATATACAGAAACTCATACTTATTTATGCCTCAGATTGGCTCCATAGGAGACATAAAGCACATCAGGACTGATGCTGACATATTGTCCAGGACTCACTCTGTGGCACCTTTGTTCTCTCCACAGTGCAGGGCAGCGTGTGTCCAGAGTACTCATTGCTAAAATAGGGTTCAGAAGCCACTGGAGACATCAGAGTTTCAAAAATTAGGTGTTTTATACATCCCTTATGGATCGATCCAGCTCTGTTGTAACTTGCTGTTGGCTTTTTGCTGCAAATCCATGTGTGTGTTTCAATCCTCATCTGGACTGACTGCTGCCAAAGCAATGCAATAGTTAATCTCCATGTCAAATCTCTCAATGCTGAGCCCACCAAGAAAGGGTGGCAGCTGTGATTTTTGTAGTTTGTGCTGTGCTAGAACCTGAGTTGCACTTGCCAACTGACAGGTAAAAACTGGTTTTGCTTGTGGTCAATCCTAGTTAATTTAAAGAGGTGACTAGTTCATGAAGGTTTCTAATATCTGCTGCCCCATCCTCTTACATACTCAGTCACTTCACAACCATGTAGTTAGTTACTTTTTCCTTCCCAAACCAGCTCAGGTACACACTTCTGAGCAGTGGTTTCACCTATTAAATGATGCAAACTCCCCACCCTTAGTGGGTGATAGCCTAGAAAAAAACCCAATCTTACTGATAACAGTATACTGAGACCTTTCTTTAGGTTTTATTGTGAAAGGTGCTCTTTGAGGAGTCCATCATGTCTCACTGAAGACCCAGAGGAGTTAAAGCTTCCTTGCCAGATCTGGGACTGCAGAGGAGCCCTGGGAATGTGCTGCTGATGCATGGGTGTAGCAGTCCCTAGACTGGTGGTAAAGTATTATGGGTTTAGTCACTGGCAAAGGGGAGGCCAAACAAAGAAGAAGAAATTCAAAGAGAAGCATCAAACCACTATAAGCAACCTGAATTATGCAGGAGTCATAGAGGGAAGACCAAGAGACTTGGATAGGAAAATTACTGAAAAATGTATAGAAACATCTGTCTTGTGTCTGTATCAGACTTGAGGCAGTGTTGGGAAATCTATTTTGATGACATGCCAGGAGAAGCAAAAATGTTCCCTATCCTTCAAAGAAAATAAATACTGAGAAATGCTACTCACTCTTTCTCCTGTTCTGCCGCAGTAACCCCTTCAGACTTGCCTATACATTTTTGCAAGGTCTTACAAATTCAGAGAAGGCAGCACCAGCCTCACCAGCAGTGCTGATTCAGCTGGACTGGGAGCTGAGGCAGCCAGCATGTAGTTGCCAAGGAGCAGGCAGCCTGGTACCAAAAAGGAGGAAGCGTCTCTCCTGTCACCGTGAAATATTTCCGACGCAGGGCAAGCACCAAAGCCCCATGCTGAAACAGTGGCTGGTGAGCATGGCAATGGATGAGATATACTGTGAGTGCCAGAAACCAGGTGCCCACAGGGACACTGCCACCCCACCTCTGTGGTCAGCAGAGCTTGGTTGGAAAATGCCCCTGTTTGATCCAGTTGTTGCAGCTCCAAGCACAGAAATTGCTCTGGGAGAGCAGAGACGTAGTACCTGCTCTGCCTCTTCCATTTTTTCCTGTAAGATTCATGAAGGAAAGGCTGTGGCAGTGTCTCCTCCTCAGCTGGTTCTGCTTTTCTCTTTAGAAACAAACCATCCGTAAGCTGAAGTGCGAGGTTTATCCCCCTGAAGGGATCTGTGTCAGGCCCTCAAAGGACACATGAGGGGCAGAAGAACACCTCTGCACTGTGCTCAGTATCATCTGTAAAGATGTCAGGAAGCAAAACACTGTCCAGATTACATTATTACAGACAGAGATACGGAACAAAATATATAAGCTAACAGCCTAGTTGTCCAGGACAGTGTCATTACCAACTATGATTTTTAAAACATACTTTATAAAGGGTTGGATTAAATGTCTTTTGAGTATTTTGACAAAAATGTCATTATTTTTAACCTTTTGTCTTTCTTTTTTTTTTAAATAAATTTTATAAACCTCATTCCATTTTTCTGCCTGAAGTACATTAGTTTCTATGGAAACATTGTAGTCATTTATGTGCATGGTATTTTCTGACATCCATATGTGGAGTATAAAGACAAGTTATGTCACTGTTGTGAAATGTAGGCATTTATGTGGTACTTATCACGGCTCTATGTGGAAGAGAGAGGATACCTTTAAAACGTTATATAATAAATGCAAAAGTCCAGATACAGGGAGACAGCAATGAGCTGAGCTGCAGAATTTAACACACACAATACATTGACAATCAGACTAAAGAAAAATGTGAGATTCATTTAATATTTTGATTTTGCATATTTGGTGCAACTATGCTTGTAGTCATTGTGTAGCACAACACTGAAACCTTGGTGAATTAATCACCACAGAAAGTCTAATGATGTAACTCATCCTTCCTGTGACAGCATCCAATAATGCTGAAGGAAAGATAAACAGTCATGCCGTTTCTTCCTTCATAAAAAAGAGAAAATTATACTGACACAATGTGTAAATAACAGAACCAAGGCCATTGGGTCTCTAAGTTTCTTATTCAAGCTTCCAGCGAGTGATACTTATTTCTTATATTTTAATCAGGCTTTTATTAATCTACATTTCATACTTCTGAAAGGTTAGTGAAATCCTCCCTATTTGAAGTATGTTTTATAATGCAGTACTATGGCAGTCTAGGATACTTAGAGATTAAAATTATTACTGTATCTTGGACATGCTATAGAGCTGGAGTGCACCCACACAAAACCTTTGGCTGCTGTGTGTGAAAACTGCCATTGATAAGGTAGCACTCTGCTCATTGAAAAAACCATAATGTTGCTTCTTACACACCTTTAACTTTTGATTCTTAGTATTCAGAACCATAACTCAACAATTTGTTACCATTTCTACCATTAATTTCTTCTATCAAGACTTCCAAATCAGCTTCCTTGAACGTACCTCTGCAATGCAAATTAAACTGCAATAGGAATATTAACCTCTGCTGTACAAATCAGGTGATGCCACACATATTGCCACAACACTAACAACCAGCAAAAAGCTGTAGTGATATGACAGGTAGGATGAATTAAACCTAGCAAACAACTGAAACTAGGTAGTTATTTGCTAAGAAGATGTGACAATATTGGTAATGTTATCACTTATTATGGACAAAACAAAGAAAATGTACTTCCTCAGAGTCCTCCAGTTGATGCACAGGATGTGCATACTCTTCCTTTCTGAAAAATATAAGGATTTCAAATATAATTCATGAATCCTGCTCACAGGAAGAAGTTGTATTTTGTCTAAGAACACTATTAGTAGTGACATAAGTTTATCTGTTATCCACATTTCCCTGTCAGACCACCTTCAAGTATCCATCTAGTGAATTCAGTAAGGGCTACTAATTTTGTCAGGAGCTTGAGATGAGGAGACACAATTGTCCTGAAGTGCATGGCAAGACAGCTCAGATGTTCCTAAAGCATTCACTCCCTTGCTGGCAGAGCAGAGCAGAGCAGAGGCCCTTTTTAGTGACATTAGAGAATATGGGCAAGAGTGGGCTCCCAGATGGCTTGAATTAAAAGGATATTTTGCTATATAGTTGCACCTCTTTGTAGTCTGCAGTTCCAGTTTACTTTCTGCCATGTCTGAATTGGATGTGCTTTAATTCTCAAATTTTCAGCATAGTCCAAGGAAGCCCACTTTACAAGTGGTGTCTTGTTATTTCATGTCAAAGTTAATAGAAAATAAATATCTGTTGGCATGGTGGCCAATGAATCCAAATGGTCAAAAATGCGGGATTGTGGGATCACGGCACTAACAAGAACAATATTTTTATTATTTTTTTCTCAGCTCTTGACTTCATTAGGAAACCAATGACGCCCAAGATAACGTAGGCCATGCTGGTTGTTGTAGGTGGGTATTGAGCTGAAGGAGCATTTTTACTTGATGTGATCTAGCATTAACAGCTATCCTTGGTTTTTATGCACGTCAGCACTGGCATCTGAGCTGTGGCCAGCTTTCTGGCAGACCATAAGTCCCTATTCCCTCCCTGTTCAGAGTCTGAGAATAGCCCAATGTGGCTCATAATGGAGATGAACACATGGGCCACTGGAAAGAACAGAACTGCAAATCCCTGCAAAAGAGTTGGTGAGTTTAGTCTGCCCTCACTATGCCCTGAATCTATTCTTTAGGCCAGTCTTCAGTGACATGTCATACTTACCACTGTTCTTCTGTAAGTTGTTTCTGGTCCCTGGGGTTTACCGTCAAGTGAAGGTTGCTGGGACTCTGATTTGCCATGGCTGTAGGGAACAATATGGTGAAGGAACCTTTATATTTTATCTATCTTGCCTGACAATACACCTGCAGTTGGGTGATCCCACTCTAAATCAATGTTAGGTTGAGAAGATATTTTTGAAGGAAAATGCTAAAATACCTGTCCTGACACAGAGAAATCTGGCCTCAAAGTACGGGACTGGCAGTACTATGGGATAAAGCTATTGCTGAGTGTGAGATTTATTTTGGCAGTGTTTGTCACATCAAGCCCTATATCACAGCTTCAGTCTCACCTTTTCCTTTTTCTTTCTCTTATCCTTCCAAGGAGAGATGTCTGTCACTGGCAGGAATGTCAGATGGGTCAACTGAGAAGCAAACAGCTTGGTAAAAAATGAATGAGAAATGTGGACTGAAGGAAAATGCTGAGTATTTATCTCACTGTTGGCTCTGGGAATGGTTCCAGACCTCAGCTATATGATGCTGTGTCAGTGATGGAGACAGCAGACCCACTGACCATCACTCTGAGCTGCTCCTCGCAGGATCGCCTTCCATTTCCAGTCTAGAAAATTGATAGCTCAGAAATTTCATAGGAAAGTGTATGTGTTTCTCAACACATTTTCTGAATGAATTTCATAAAATGTTACAAGTAACATTATAAGGTGTTCCTTAATATCCTGGTGGGAGAAGGGTGGAGTGGATGATCTATATGTGTAACATGGGGGGTTACTCCTCAACATGCTGCAGTTAACAATGTTTATGGCTATTGAATGAACCATGTCTCTCTCCCACTATCTGTAAATTGGTCCTTTTCACTTTATTGTTCTTTAAAGATAGCTATGAATTTCTCCTCTCTCAGATCTTTCTTCTGTCACTTATCGCTATAACATATGAAAGTGTTTTATGCAAAATCAATAGCAACAGCAAATTACCTGGTGGACTTTAGAGAGTCTCATGTGTGTTATAAAGCCAGATCTCTGCCTGAGAAAGCTACTTTGACTCATGGCTTTGTTCTTTTTCATCATGGGAGAAGGAAAAGTTGTTGAGGGCTAAATGAGGCGTTTTATTTTTTAGCACCACAATTGGAGCAGAGGCTTTCCCTTGGAGGACAGCTTCCTAACTTCTTGCTCAGCTCCCAGTGCTGAGATGATGTTCCAATGGCAAATGCTTTTCCACAAGATTGGAGTTTTTCCTACAATACCTCTCTGGCCTTCTCATCTCCATCATCCCCCTGGGTCAGAATTGTCATCAAATATTTTGGCATAGCTGAGGACTGACACATTCATTAACTGGTTTGAAAACTGAAGCCAAGGCATCATGCTGATGCTGGACACTGACTGAGACTGGAGCCAGGATGAGGAGTTCACAGCAGCCACAGCACAAAGAGAGTGGCCAGACAGGCTCAGAGCTGGAGGCAGCCTGTGTGTTGGCTTTGGCTTCATCAAGTTACTCTGTGCCAGCATAGAGGAGACAAATGTCATGGCCAAGTGCTTGTTAAGATTAACAGCAAAGAGGAGATTCAAAAAAGCATTTTTGCAGACTTGTTCAACCTCATGACCTACTGTGGGGAATCAGACAGAAACCCAGGGCTTTGCATGAGCTGCCCAAGTGAGGCTCTAATGCCCTTGGCAGCAACTGGGAACAATGCTTTGGTATTTAAAGACATCTCCTTCTGACCAACATCATCTGAATTTTGTCTGGGTCTAGCTTCAACCAATTGGTCTTCAGCCATTTTAATAGGCTTAGTGGCATCAGATGATATCTCTATATGTCTACATTTCTGTATTTCTATCTCTATAATCACCAGTTTTTATACATATATATATACACACACATATATATATATCAACACCATCATCCCTAAGTGCTACAGCATGTTGTCATTTTCTAAGGTGTTACTGTAGCTTTTGATGAGAAGACAGGATACTGTGAATATTTTTAGGACTTCAACTCTGAGTATAGCTGTTTTTCACTGGCTTTTTTTCACAAAAGGATCTGTTCCAGAGGGTATAGCTCAAATGTTTTCCTGTGAGTTTCGCAGGTGTGCTAGAAGCAATCTCAGACAGAGCCACTGTGGCACAGGGTAGAACTGAAGCAGGGATCTTCCTTTCTAACTCCTTTTATATTATGTTAATATTTAATAATAATTTATCAACAGACTTGAACTGACTGACATTTTCTTGGAAATGTGATTGTTTTGCAGAATCTTTTCAGAGTAAGGAATGATCATCATCATCCAACATCTTGGGAGCAATACTACCTCAGAGAAGGCAAATGTCACCCCCATCACACAGGAAGAAGCCACAGACAGCAGTGGTGGAAGGTTGTGACCCAATGGTCACAAACCCCTTTCTCTTCCAAATGCATGAGGTTTGCAGGGTCATGTTGAAAACAGATGCCCAAGCTGCTGTACGAGCAGATGGGCATAAATGAGAAAATCCCTGCCCTACCCATGCCTTTTGCAACAGAGCTTGTCCAAGAAGAGTCCTTAACATCTCATGTTGCAAAAGGGGGAAAGAAGATAAGAGTAATCCAGCTCCCAGAAGTCTCCAGCTGAAAATGACATTTTGTACTGATTCGGCCAAGTTATGTTAACAGGTTTTCAACTATGGGATGAGCTACCTTGCTAAAATGTAAGGTAGAGTTTTGGTGATAAAAATAGTATTTATGCAAGTAGTTATTTATTGCTTTCAAAAGGCAGCAATCCATGCTTTTCTTAAGTTGGACAGCTCTATTTTAGTTTAAAAAAACCCCAAAATATTATGAAAGCATCAATTTCTAGTGCTTTGTTCTATATAGGAATAATTGTAGACTTGTTAGCATGAAACTGAACATTTTTCTCAAGAAATATGAAAAATCAGAGACTGGACTTTATCAACATGTGCTATGGGAATATGATGACTGGTTTCTAACAAGTATCTGCCTTCAGTTGAATTTATTTGCAACTATTTTTATTTTAAACTAGGGTTTTTTTCCATCTTGTGTCAAGGTCAAAATATATGAGAATACAAGTTTCAGTTTATGTGACTAGAATTTCTTCTAGTCATAATAAATGTAAAAACCTAATAAAAATCTCTAATAGAGAGACAATAAGCAATACTCAAAGAAGCCCAACACCCACAACACACCTAAAAAGAAAATAGCATCTAAATCAGTATTTTCATCAAAATATCCTTGACTTTTCTCCAGTTCTCTTTGACTACACTTTAAAACAAAAATGCTAGCTGTTAAGATTTCTCTATATGCCACAGTCTCTGTGTAGGAGTTAGATCCTTTTGCAGTCTGCAGCATGATCCCCTTTCAAGTGAGAGGTTGGTGTTTCCACTGTGTTTTGCACATGCCATCCACTTATTCTTTCTCATATCATTGTGATACTGAATTATCCAAATGTCTGCTTATGGTTTTGGTGGTTAGAAATCAATTTGCTACAGTGAACATGTATATCCATATAGTTTTGCCTATGCTTGTGATCATTCTGAAGCCCCTCAGTAGATACAGGTTCTTCTTTCCTTGCTTTGAGGAAACAAGTCAGGGCGTGAGGGCTCTGCCTGCTGGCTTTCCACCAGCCTGTGGCAGCCTGCAGCCACTGGTAACTTCCTACCTGCCCCACTTTCTGCAGGGCAAATCTTTTGGATCACTGCTGCCTTTTGAGCTCTAGGTTGGAAAAGCAACTCAACATGGAGCTGAGCTCAAGGTATGGATTCTGCACAGCACTTACCTAAGCTACAAGATCGGAGCATTTTTAGGGAAGCTCCTTGCCATGGTGTTGTGCTACTTGCTTAAAGAGTGACCTTATGGCCATCCTACTCTAAATCTGAGTAACACCAAAATAAACATCCATACATCCACATGTACCCATTAATATACTGTAGAATTTATTTCAGATTATGAATTATGTGTGCTACACTAGGAAACAAATTCCAGATATGAGGCATATACATAGACCCTAGCCCTATAAACTGATTTTTATGATGGCCTAGGAATCATCTTAATAAGGTAATAGAGAAAAGAAAGAAGGGTAACATTATGAAATGATACTTTTATACAGGAAAAAATGCTGTGTATCACACTATATATGAAATATTGATGAAATACTAGAATAACTCAATTTAATATAGTGCTGCTTAGACAAACACAGTAGTCTAGGTACTCAAGGTATTTAAAACACAGAAATGGTCTCAAGACCCTGTTCTAATGCCTGTACAAGTCAGATGTGAGCAATAGAGCCTGGACAGGAAGGTAAGATCCAGGGCTGAAAGGGATAAGGGGCATAGTTGTGGAAGTGTATGAACATGTAGCTAAAATTTAACAACTTACTCCACGTAACATTTCCTCTAAAAATTGTCTTGTTTTCTGGTGCAGCTAGGCTGGTATTATGGACAGTGGAATGAAGTGGGCATATTCCATCAAATGAGAAGAGCCTTAAGAAAGCCAACAGAACTCTGTGTTCCATCAACAACGGTGTCACCAGCAGAGATAAAGAAGTCGTTATCTCACTCTACTCAGTGCTTGTCAGGCCCCACCTGAAATACTGTGTTCAGTTTTGGACCCCACTATAGAGAACAGATATGGACAGGCTGGAAAGGGCCCAGAGGAGGGCCACAGAGATGTTCAGAGGACTGGGAAGGCTGACATGTGAGGAAAGGCTGAGAGAACTGGGTTTGTTCAGCCTTGAGAAAAGAAGGCTTAGGCCTTCTCATCATGTTCCAGTATTTAAAAGGTGGCTACAAGGAAGACAAAGACTCACTTTTTACATGGAGTCATAGAAAAGATGAAGGATAATGGGTACAAGTCATTCCTGGGGAGATTCCAATTAGACACAAAAAGGAAAATATTTCACAACAAAAGCAATCACCCACTGTAATAATCTCTACAGGGAAGTGGAACATTCCCCAGCATTGTACACTTTAAAGATTCAGCTGGACTGGGTGCTGGACCATCATGTCTAGACCATGCTTTTCCCAAGAAAGGATGGACCACGTGATCCTTGAGGTCCCTTCCAACTCGTTATTCTATGATTCTATGAAAATTGCATTACTACAAAGAGAGTTTAAATAGGGGAATTCCTTCCCTTGACTACATCAGACCTTTGCACTCTGCCCTCACTGATCTCCCCAGAGATGGTCTACCAAGGCCTCCAGGACCCTGACTCGAGGAAGGGGTGCAGTGTGGTTGTGACTCCTGCCCGCCTGCAGCCCCCGCGGGTGAGGTGCCTGCAGCCCTGGGGTGCACACAGGCCCTGACATGACAGTGCAGTCATCTGTCCCCTGCAATAATGTGAGATAGGAAGTGGAAGGTACTACATCCTGATAGGGAAACTTTGTTAGGTACAAGTAATTACTTACACTGAAATTAGGCCAGAAAACAACCTAATTGTGCTTGCCATGAATTGCATGGTATTTCAAATACCTGATTATTTAAAATGTCTTGAGATTTGTGCTGACCAGAGCTAGGTAGAAATTCAATTTTACATTTTTACTGATTTCTGCATTATTGTTGTTGTTCTTAATTACTTGCAGCTAAAAAGCACTTGAAGATCAGCATTTTGTTATATAAATGTACATGGCCTATTCTTCCAAGGGCTCATAGTCACTGAACACCTGGTGTCCCTGTCTCTGCTAGCAGAGGACAGTGTACCAGGGGCAGTCTCAAAGCTGTGAAGAGGATTTAATTGCTGATGCCTCAGCACCTTCTGGCCACTGAGCATCTTGCATTTACCTGTGGGGTGAGCCAACACTGGCTGGCTATGTCATCTGGGCACTGAGTCCAAGCCTGTCTCTCTGTGGTCATTGAAGAAAGAGGGACGCTTAGAGGGCAATTTACTTCATCTGTCTTAAACGCTATTTCCAGACAACAAGTAATTCCCCAAAGGACTATCCCTTTCCTTGCTGACCACAGAAGGAATCTAAGGGGCCACCCATCCACCCTCTGTGTCTAACTTGTCCCACAGGCCATGAGAAGAAGTTCTGTTGGTAAAGAAAATAACTAGATCTCTTACTTCAAGCTGAGGTCTTGCAAACTAGATTCACACATGAAGCCAGAGCCTATATTCAGCCAATACTGAACTGAAAGATAGTATTTTGTAATGGTAAGGACACAGATTAGACACTGTAGAAATGTTAACATAGTCTGGTAATGTAATTTTCTGTGTGCTTAGTAATTACATAAATGGATCTTTCTTAACTTTTACTTGCTGAGAGATATAAATATACCTGTGTGGAATCAGGATTGTCTGTAATTTTGTTCATGTCCTTCACTTTCCTGCTACCTTGCAGACAGTACACTGATAATATGCCCCATTAGACCCATATCATATTCTGTACTGAACTCAATCATACTCATTGTATCTACATAGAATAATAAGGATATAATATTTTTGTCTGAATAAATAAATAGCAAATGCATGCACAGAACACAGTTTTGATGAATAGGACCCTAAAGAGCTATGTTACTCACTGTAACACTTCAGTTGTAGTTCTCTTTGTTTTCCATGTTAAGTGTTTCAAAAAGGACATCCCAATAAGAGGATACACCTCCTCCAGAGATTGCCTGAGTAATCTGTGACACACGCATTTGCACAATACTGCACATGTACACTTGAAGAATCAGAGATGCTCCCTGTGTCCATACTAGAAAATAAACTACTGAAAAATGTGTCCTGTTAATCTTTTGCAAATTACCACTAATCTTCTTCCAACTGTTTTTGAATACTCTCTCTTTTGTATTCTTCTGTACCTGGTTGTTAACTGTTTGATTGAGCAAATGTAATACTGTCTGGACATCACAGCTACCACTTCATACTTCAAAGAAATGCTTGCATATTCTTCAGGAACATTATTTTCCACTGTTTCATAGAGTGCTTTATTTTTCTTTAATGAGTGGGTGAATAGAACATTCTGTACCAGCATGTAAAAGCCATAGACTGCAGAAGTTTGCTTGCTGTTTTAGCAAACAATAAAAACGTTTTATTAGTGGGTTTGTTTTTCACATTTTCCTGAGATAAGAATACAGATTGTTAAACTGTAGTTTCAGGATAGGTAGATTAAAAGTTAGTCTTTTCTTTGTAAGATTGTACAAAAATAGTATGTGGCAACATCTGAAAACTTATTGTACCTGAAACTTCCTTAAAAGTGCTATTTCTTGTACCTTGAAGAAATCTGATATTGTTTTTGCTTATGAGACAGTATACTTCTGGATGTTTAAGAAATGGAAACTAGTCTCTGTGTGATGTTTGAGAGAATGCATTCCTTCTGCATAGCGTTCAGTGTCAGGGAAACAAATTACAAACATGCCTATAGCTTCTGAATTACCTCTCGGGTTACATAAAGAAAAAAACTCTGTAAGATGAAGTATCAGTGTCTTAACTATGAATAAGTATCAGAACATAAAGCATGATGTCTACTCTTCAAAGAAGTAGCAGCAATCCAGACGTAAAGCTATGCATGTGCTTTAAGTTGTAGATGCAAATGTTAAAAGTGTATGTTTGTCTTTTTCCAGATAGGGGTCACAACCTCTGCTCGTTCCTACTGCAATAAAGTTTGTACCACTGCCTGTCCTCTGCTTCTGCACAAGAATTTGTGCCAGGTGTTGAACATTCATGTCATTCAAGTTCTGAAGACAAAAGGTTAACCAAAACTAAATTGTGTAAATTAAGTTGGATAGGAAGGAGAGAAAATTGTTATTTGAAGCTGACAACGTGGCTGCACTTTGGGAATTAAATACAAGTTTAAATAGGAAGCAGTGAGAGGAGATAAGAGAACACAGGTGTGCTGTATGTCACCTAGCAATGAAAACCCTCTGTTATATGAAAATAGAGAATCTGTTTGGAAAGGGTGAAAATGTCTAGACAGGTATGTACTGAACAATAGCAAACAATTCACAAGTTTTCATCACAAATAATTCTGAAGTTCCTTGTACATTTAACTGTTGAAGATCAGACATCTCAGAATTGGAACCTGGCTATGACAGAATAGATTAATAGAAGTCTACGCAAAATAACATAACATCTTTGGAAAGGTAGAAGTCTGGAGCTTGGGGTGAACTTCTGCTTCTACTGAAAACAGGTCTTTCATCATTGCCTTTCTCTGGGTCAAAATGTCTCCTTGGATTTAATGTTGTGTTAGAAGGTAGCCATAGTTAGGCAGCGTGGGATGTGGCATAGATCCACATGTCTGGGACTGTACTGACAGCCATTTGCATACATATTCTCAGTGCAGGAGAGCCCACTGTGGGTGAGACTACCTTAAATGAGCTTCTTTTGTCCTCATGGTAGATGAATAAGTGGATGTACCTCTGGGTGTGCTGTGCCTGCAGCAGCAGTGTATAGTTTGTTTTGCAGGATTCTGTTTCCTCTGGTAGTCTCCTCCCTGGAAAGATATTAAAGCAAACTACTACTCTGGTGGAAGGACCATATCAGGCTAACAAGATGGAAATGCTATATTGCATTATCCCCAAATTTACCAACAGTAAATTCCCTGTGGCTTCTTTGGGGCATCTGGGGAGGGACAGCTACAATGTCTCTTTGGACATTTCATTACCACGGCTGGAACAGTTCATTATCATACCATGAAGTCTTTTTTAGCAAATCTGAGACATGTAAAGTGGTAGTGAAAAGGTCATGCTGTTTAATGTAGGATAAATAAATATGATCTTATTTTAGTAAGAGTCAGTCATATATCAGTGTTGTTAAGACAAGGACTGTGTCAAATGCCAGCATCTTTAGTAAGCAGATTTGTTTGTTGTTTTATATATCTCACAGAGAGTTGAGAATGACTTTGCTTTGAAGAAAAGTACCAATAATATGTCAAAATAATATTAACATCTTTCTCAGATTTACCAGGCTTTCCTATTCCAAGTGACTGGGTTTATAAAAACCAAAGTGAAGAAATCAATAAGAGGGAGCTTGATGATATGAAATCTAAGGCAGAAGAAAAATACTCAAAGTGCAGAAGCAGCAATGCAGATTGGCAATAAGGTAACTATATATTTATTTACAGAGAACCATTGTGATATATATTATGATATTATACAGTGAGTTGAAATGTGCTTAACAGGTAAACAAAGAGGGAGGATTTATTAAGAATTTATGAATCCATTCCTCATTCTATTTCAAAAATATAACTATATGACTGAATATTTAAGGTGGAATATTCAAGGCTCATGTGGTACAAACTTTTTAATAGGCATTAAAACACTTTATTCAGAATGCCCAGCCTAATTATCAGACTGATCAGGTCAATATACCAGCTACAAATTGCTTTTGATAGTAAGTTGCCAAACTAAACAACTCCAGAAAAACAGAACAGATGCTCTCTGGAATAAACAATCTGGGTCAATTTTATATTAATGCATTTGCATGAGAACCAAATCACTCTGTAAAATAAAATATTTTTTGGACTGTCTTCTTTGTTAATCATTAAGCCAAGTGATCCGAGTGGCTCTGACGATGGGCTTTTTTTTGCCTTTCTGTTCTACACTATTCACTTCACTGAACTCCTTAATCATTCAGTTAACATGTAAAAGGTAAAAAGGGCAAACAAAGCTTATGTGGTTAGCCCGTATGTAACATGAGTAGCAGGAATTATTTCTAAAAAGCCAGCAAGCTTAATGCTCACCTCAACAGGTTAGAGAATGCTCATCTAAAAATTTTATGAGAGCTGGTTTCTCTCAATTCCACCAAAGGAAAGTAAATAATGTATGTGAAAAATTAAACTGTCAACAGCAAAAGTACACTAAAAAAGACTCTACCACTGACTACTTTTTCCTTCCACAGTCAAGCAAATAACATGGGTAACCACAAATTTCCCTGGTATTCATAAATCATCCTATTATTTTTGTCCATATGGGTAAACACCACCATCATATGGAAAGGTAAGGTAGCAGTGTGCCTTGTAATGACCAGTAGTAACTTTACTTTCTCATAAACTATCTCTGATATTCTGAAATCTGATGTATAGGGACCAGAGGATGCTGGAGAGAGAATGACAAGGACACAGGTAAAGAGAAAATATACAGCTATGTGAGATATGACAAACATCTAAACCTAGTGGGGTTTGATATCCAAACGAGTTTCAACTTGTGATTGCAATCTAAGAAAACATTTTCCAAGTGTCAAAATTTAGAGCCATTCCTCCAGTAATGTATCATTTAATTGCTAAAAGGTTGTAATGTTCTGCTTGCTTTCTACCAAAAACATGTTATGTGCTTTGCCCTCATGAGGCACACAGCTATTCATTCTCTTATTGAAATGCTTGCTTTCATGTTTAGTGAATATGACATTAAAAATATATTCAAATGTTGCAGATGTTTAGTTTTAAAAAGGGTTAGTATTCAGAAAGGTGCAACAATATGCACTGTTTCATCTGGAAATACTGGGAAATGTGGGTACTCTAAAATCTGGTCGTTTCTAGAAAAATAATATTCCCGGCATGAACACTTAAATACAAAAACTTTAAATAGTTTGCTTTGTAAAGTTACAACAACTTGAGAGTTCAAAGAAATGTTTTTTAAATTATATATATTATATTTAAGCAAAATTTCAAAATCAAAGAAGTGTACAGTCAATGTCTCATTCTACAAAATCTCTCTCTCATTGTTTTCTTTGTCTCACAATCCTTGCCATCACTGGAGCAAGTGAAGAAATAAAAATTAAAACAGGATGAGGAACACTTTTCCTTACTTCCCACTGAGAAAAAAAAAAAAACACGTTAACTTCTCACTGAAAAAAAAAAAAAAAGTTAACTGCTACTTTAGGTTATCAGCATATTCTTCTTTCCAGTGTTACAAAACCCAGTATATTTGAAGATTTAAAATGTTGCTTTTATTTATGCAATGAATTCTACTTTTCACTCACATTTCCAGCTGGGGAGGGGAGATGGGGAGAATGAGGGAACAAAAGTATTTGCCATTATTTCAATGTAAAATTATAAAAAAAAAAATATGAAAATACTTTCCTGAGGTTTCTAGATATTTCCCCACAGAACATAGTTTAAAGGCATTAACTTTCATACATAACAAAACCACACTTCAGGATTACATCCACAGAAGACGTTAGAGACTTGAAATAAGATTAATATGCCAGTTAAACACTTAAAAGCAGTAGTGGGGTCCTGAAGCTCTGGAGAAATGCTGCCCAGCCTGGAAGGGCACCCACCACTGGACCTTTTCCCCAGAAGCTTTTCAGTGAGGTGGGCTATCATTGGGGCTGTGCCTGCAGAGCAGCTCCGCTGGCAGATGCTGTATGTCAGGAACCCCCTCAGGCTCAAACCACTTCAGGTTGGTTTAGTGTGTGGCTCCTGCCCGCAGGGAGGTCCCCAGCTGCCCTGTGTTTCTGGTTAAAAAACAGGTCTGAAGTCAGAGGTACCCTGGGGGCCTGTGTTTGAAGTGATTTATGGTGGGGATTAAACTGGGCTCACAACGAAGGGAAAGCAGGGTCTTGCCCCCAGGTGAGCGTTGAAGCATTCATGCTGCAGAGCCCTTCCCTTTCTCCTGCTTGAGCTTCAGAGGAAGCAAAAAACCCCAACCCAAACATGTAATCAATTAATAGAGTCCACCCCTACTAACCTAGTGGCCTCTGCATGCTTAAGGTGAGGAGGAAGTTCTTTACCAGGAGAGTGGTGGAGTACCGGAACAGGTGGTTGAGGCCCTATCCCTGGAGACATTCAGGGTGGGGCTTGACAAAGCTCTGAGCAATCTGCTCTAGCTAAGAATGTCCCTGCTTTCAGCAAGGGGGTTGGACTAGATAACCTCTAGAGGTCACTTCAACCCAGATATTTCTATGTTTCTATGTTTCTATCCTCATCAGTGAAAGAAATGGTATCTGTGTCCCAAGACCTGAAATGCAAACTGTCCCTGTGTGGGAGCCTGTGAGCTCTTGTTGGGCTCCGCAAGCTAATTCAGCATCTCATGTAGCAAAAGATCCCCATGCATCCCTTCATGCTTGCAGCACAGCCAGGCTGTGAACTCCATTCAGACATGGGCTGTCCTACAGACTGGGCTGGTCCTTCAGTGAGCAGTGCTTACAGTCCTGCTGCTAATTTGATTTTTTTAATAAAGCAGCTCCCATCATCTTTCCCCTTTCTGTTTATTATTTAAGTAATTTGTCAGATGCAATGGCAGAAGCAAGGCCTGCTAGGAAAGGATTCTGTGTCAGATTGCTTCTGTTAGTTTAGTTCTAAAACAAATTTAAATAAGATTTTTAATTATATAAAAGGCCTCATTTAGTCATACATTAAAAAGTATGAAGAACAGACTCCAGCACAAACACAAATCAGAGCGTGAAGTATTTTATGAGCTCAGTCAGTTTTAGGTCTGTGTGAAAACACAGCTTTATTCTTGGTGAACTGAGCAGCATAAATAACCAAACTAATTCTTCAGGGAGAAGTCTGAAGCCTAAGAAAAGAAAAGCCACACAAATAGGGCGTATGTCTTTTTAACATCATCTATATCTACAGTATCTAGAATAGAAAAATAAACATAGCTGTGTTACATGAGGCAAAAAGATACTTTGTAGAAGCTTTCTGCAGGAAAATATTAAAAGATTAGTGAATGTATGTTAGAGGGGATATTTCAGTCTTAACTCCTACACTTAAATAAATTAAATCCTTCCAACAATTATCCTCAACACCTTTCCATAAATTTGATATAAACATCCCACGTCCATCTAGATTTAGGAGAACACTGGGGAACTTTCTCCTTACTTCTCTAGGGCTAAAAATTTAATTACCAAGATGTGCTGGAAATTAATTTCTTCCATAGATTTCCTTTACATGTGCTGCATGTGGTATACTGAGCTAGCAATCTGCTTCAACAGCAGAACTCAAACTATGTGCCTGCACAGCCCTGCAACATGGCATCTATGTTGCCAGTATCTGGTCATGGTTTTTGTGCTGGTTTTGCCAAGCCTTAGTGCTGAAGCCTGTCCAGCTCGTGCTGCCCACAGAAAGGAAATCAAGGGATCAGATTTTCATGTGGTGTAAGCCAGCTTTGCCTTTTGGTTGTTTAGAAAAAGCAGAGCCCTGATTTGAGGATCTGTTTCTTGAACACAGAGCTTCCTTGAAAACCTGTGATCTGGCCAGATAATAACACTTATCCAAAGGGCAAAATCTTGCTTCATCTGAAGTCAGTGGGAATTTTGACATTCACTCCTTCTGAGGTTTCACCCAAAGGAATTTTACCCCGAAGGAAATCCTTCACCTAAAGAGGACGAGGAGATCAGAATGGGTCACAGCCATCTGCTCAAGCTTAAGCCCTCTGTTGGGACTGAGCATCACTGTTGTTCCCTGTGCACTGCTGGAAGTGAAAGTTTGGACACAGTCAACAGAAGTATTATGGCAACACACAGTAAGCTGGAGATATTTTCTGGGGGATTTTCCAGCTGTGGTGTGGAGATACATATGGACACATTAGATCAGCTGATGCTATATAGTATGTTATAGATAGAAAAACAAACTAAAACAAAAGCCAACAAATAAAGAAAAACCCCAGGCAACCAACCAGAGAAACAAAAAAAAAAACCCAGAACTAGAGGAACATACCACATGCAGCTATGAATAAGGAAAATAAGTTTTGATGCTCTGAAATAACATTATTAGAGTTATGACTAACTCTATGGAACATTCTATGGTATGCCTGGAAGAGGAAGTGTAGATATATGTATCCCACTGGGTATGTACGTATACCTATGCATCTCATTAATTTCCTTTATATTGTGTAATATGCAGGAGTAACTTGTATTTAATGAAGATTCAGGTTACAACATGTACACATATGCATCAGGACACTCGTAATTGTTGATCATATACATAGTATTTTAGTTCCTGTACAACATATATGGGGAAGGTTTTTGTCAAGTTACATCATGTAAAGATGTAAGTCTATAAACCAGGAATGAAGAGAAAGTAAGTACAAACTAAGTACACTTCATACACCTAGGAAAGTTCTCTTATTTTTCTGAGGATAACTGGTGATTTCAGATGCCCAAAGTATGTGGCCCTGTACAATGATCTCCTGAATTCTGCTCAAACATGTATGTGCCCAACATTACTTTTATTGCTTTATCACATTAGCCTCTGGGTTTGTGTGCTTATGCACACAGAGTATGGATTCCGGCCTTAGATTTTCTGAGAAATTAAATGCCTGGGTCTGAATTATAATTTTATTATCATTGGATCATTTTACAGTCTGTTGAAAGACACAGTTATTTCCGGAGGGCAACTCCTCTTCCTCTAAGGTAGATCTTTAAGACAAATCATTCTCTACAAATACCTACTTCTCTTAACTGGGCTTTGAAGGTGACCAGCTCAGACTGAGATGTCTAAAAGTTTACTTACTTAAGCCGAAGCAAGATGAATCCCTCTCACTGTCTATATATGGAGGCACACAATGTTTGTCTGTTCTTGCCTGAAGATAATCAGGAAGTTGTAAAACAATATAATGTGCTATGTATAGCCGTAAAGATTGCTGTGAATTGGACTGTTTGGCATTCTGTATCTATTAAATTTTGAATTTTTTAGGTTGATTGATGAAGTCAGGTAATGATTTTGGAAACAAGACCTTTTCTTTTTCCGTACAGACTTATGTTCTGAATGACTTTTCATGACCAAACTTCCAATTTTCTGTGAAAAATTTCCAATTTATTAAAAAATGCTTGTGTCATAATTACAAGAAAATAAATCCTAAATAAGGTATGTGATATGATAGAGATGGAATAATATTAATCTTAAAAAATTATCCAGCATCTGAGCTTTTCACTGGAAAATAGATCCCTGAGATCAATAGGGAAAAAAAATTAGATTCCTATGATCAATCAGAATTTTTGATTATGATTTTAGTTTCCATTGATCTTTTTAATTGCCTTTTAATTTTTAAATTAGCATATGAATGTTTTGTTAATTAAAAATATTTAATTATCTGTGTTATGAAAAGCATAGAAGAGACTCAAACTTTGCAAATGGTCATTCTAATAACATTTTATTAGCATGTTTTCAAGACTCATTCATTTTTGATAAATTTACTGTGAAGTCTGTATAATGCTGGGATGGTTACATCACTAAGCTAAACACAATAAAAGCATCTTTAAATGTACCAGTAACCTTAACATAGTGGGAAAACTTCTTAATCTCTGATTAGGAAGCTCATTTTATGGAGTAATTCAGGACAGGGGATCTGAGTTCAGGAATAACCTTGGGACTGCTGCTTCCATGCCAGATAGAAAACCTCAGGGGTGATGTTCCTGTTCTGGCAGGAAGGATACCGGGCCCTTTGACAGCCCATCCACCCCACACCAACCACATCAGCCTTTGAGGAGATTACAGCTCCTGCCAGAGAAAAGGTTGTTGCAGCAGTAAAAGGAGGAAGACATATCAGGGCTGTGTTTATGTGCAATGGGAACACAATGAGCAACATATGAGCTGGTGCAGGCAGCAGACTGACAGAGGTGAGGCTGTCACAGCTCCCCAGGTCCAGCCAGCAGCCAGGTGGAGTGGATGATCCCAGCAGGCACATGCACACACACACATATAGATATATATATACAAGCACGGGCAGACACAGAGATCAGCATGGACTGAACTACATTGCATTTGCACAAACACATGGAGCACCAATGGCCTCATCCTGTTCTGCTCTCTGGCTGATCCAGACGAAAGCCTGTCAGGGGAAAATCTGTACACATAGGGAACCCTCCAGTACTCAGATCTACACAAAGGCCCACAAAGACACACATATGTACTATGGATCCCTCTAGTAATGAGCCTTAGATAGATACTCAATGCATCCAGCAAACGGTCCCCGGCCCACCTGATTGCTCTGTTACCTCATGCCCAGACACACACACACGCAAACTGGTCATTCTGATAGTTGGTCCAGATCTAGCACTTAGCAGTAGTCAACTCACAGACCCCATTGTCTCCCTAGTAATCAACTCAGAGGCCCTGGCCCCTTTAGTATCTAACAAACAGACTCTCTGGTCTCTTCACTATCTGACTCCATGGATGTTCCTACACTTGGCTCCCAAGTCTTTATCTGTCGCACTGTCTAGTCCATCTTGATGTTCACTAAGAATCAGACAGAGAGGCATACAGCCCCATATGCTATACTTGTGGCAGCATGGACATATGGTCCTTCTGACTCATGGTCCTGCTCCAGTTTCTGGGACTCAGACTCCTTATACATGTGCTTGCATGCAGAATAAAGACCCCCTCACCAAGGAAAATAGTCAGAAATTGAGTTTATTAAGGAAAAGGACAGATTGCACTGACCAGCCCCTGCTAACCTCCAACTGGCCCCATTTATTCCTCTTCTCTCTATTTTCCCATGTTTGCTCCTCCCCAAACCATGACCTCTCTCTTTCCTACCTTTTGTTCCTCCCCTGAACATCCCGTAATAAGTCTTTCAAAATCTTCAAATATTCTTCCCCTGAATCCCATGAGTGCCTTCTCACCACAAGCAGTGCCTATGTCAGTCTGTAAGAGGCTCTGGAGAGCCTCTCCCTTGTCCCATGGTGATAGGTGTCCCATGGCCATGGGGCTGGTCATCTTCTGGGACAGCCTGGGGATGAGTGGGGACCAGGGTACCTTTCTAAGGCAAGTTTACTGTCCCAACCCTGCACCTGCCCATGTGCTTCTATGTTCTTTTGTTTGTGGGGACGTGAGCCTTTAATCACATAAGCCAACAAACACATATGTAATTAACTTCAGATAAATGAAACCATTGGGAGCAACTCTCCAAAGAAACAGGAAGAACTGGCACTGTGGCACAGTACCTGCTTCACTAAAGCAGGGGTACATTGGGTTAATGGAGACACTGGGTTAATAGAAACACATACACTTGAGAAGTTCCTTCCTCACTTTTTTCCTTGTTTATGTCTTCATATTATTTCCTCACTTTTAATTCTGCTTCTGCATGTCCAAATCCTGCATTTTTTCCTTCCTTGCTGTTGCTGCCCTTCCAAACCAATGTAACCATGGCTAGCTCTTGGACTTCAGTTCTTTCTGTACCTGTTCCTGTTAGGCAGGGATCAGTGTGGACAAACAGAGACACTACATGTCCAAGTGCCATCTTGGGGCTACACAATTTCTCTTGGTATCCAGCCATGTTTACAAAATCACTTGATAGTAGCAGGAAGCTAAGGATTTTAAAAGGTGCAATACCTTGTACCAAACCCAAAGTTTAAATCTGGAAGTGGACACAGGTATTTGTGGATTTCATTAGCTCAAAGTATATCAGGATGAGTCATTGGGCTGCAAACTCACCTGCAGCTGGAAAGCATTAGTTGTGTCACTGGAGCCTCGCTTCTGGTGTATTTTTCTCCAAGAGGATTTTTTTGCTCAAAAATCTGTTTCCAGTAAGAGTCAAAATACGGTAAGTCAGGACAATCAAGAAACTTATTTCAACAGCACACTCTCTCTAGGGACAGAAATGTGGCAGTAGATGTACCTTCAATGAGATTAAATGAAAAATTAATAAGGTCTCTAAATTTAAATTAAAACAAAACAAAACATAGAGAGAGCAAAGCATTTGGCACACAGGAGAGAATTTAACGTATTTGTTAGAGTCAGTCCAAAGAAAATCTAAAATGTGTATGGTGTGTGGGATCTACTCCTGTCTCTAAAGGACTCCCTGTGTGGTGAGCACACCAAGACACTGCACTACACACTAACAGACATACCCTGTGTAAGGTAGAGGCAGCCAAATCTGGTCCAGTCTCACCCACCCTGGCTTCCCAGAGATGGCCCTGGAGCCAAGCATCCTCAGAAGTATGGATTTTTTTTGTTTTGTGGAGATCTAGTAGATTTATGCCAAATGAGTCTGAGATTGGATTAACATGGATGATTAGAGGACAGAACCTGGAAAAGAACTTGGGAGTTAAGTCATTTGACAACATAGATGTACCTGATGGAGTCAGTACTCTCGGGAAAACAAACAAACTAACTTATTCACTCCAACACAAAAGCTCATTTCTGTTTGAGAGCTAGTCCTAGTATGTCACTTTTTTTTTTTCACTTCAAAAGAAGAAGTATTTAATCTTGTGATTTTATTAAGCAACCATTACAGCAATTTTAGTGCAATTACAGTTAGCGATGGATTCCATATTAGTTTATAAATAAGGAAAGGTATTTGTAAAAGTAGCGTACTTTAGGATCCTTGAACTAACTGAAAAATCATAGACCATGCCTATTATGAAGGCATGCAGGAAAGTTAATCAAATAAAGGTGGAATGTAAGTGTGCCTAAACTGCAGGTTGATAAACGCCATATGGGTGCTCTTATGCAGGAATAAAATGGCTTTCATTTTCTGTAGCTTAATTCTGTTTAAATTGCTGCAAACTCCAGCCTCTTTATTCTGAGTGAAAACACATGTCTGAGGAGTTTAAAATGCTTGAACTTATGCCTGTTAACTTCAGCACTTGATTATCCATAACTTTCCCAAGCCTCCCCACCCAAACTTGACATTAAAACACACTATTGCTCCCACTTATATGTGAAGTGTCTAAGCAAGCTTAGCAGTGTGCTCCATGCCAGCTGCAGTTAGTCATGTGGAGCTCTTCTAATGGGTGATTTTCCCCATGTTTGCATGTGTTTTAAAAAGTTAAACTTCCCAAGACAGAAAGGGAACTAATTGAAAGAGTTCAAAGAAATCTGGGCCTTCTTCATGCAACTTTTCTGAATTTGTCCCAGGGGCACAGGGCCCACTTCATTCTCATACATGAAAAAGATGCAAGAATAGCAAAGTGCATCAGAAAGACCATGGCAGCCTAAAGGTGATGTCAGGCTTCAGTAAGAGTACTGCTTTCCTGCCCTCAGCTTTACCAAATTCCTCAGGAAGACAAGCTACAAGTTGTTCTGTTGCACCTTACCTACAAAATGCCCTTCTAGATTTGGAGAAAAAATACTTCTTGATTTAATTTTAATGTTTAGCATTGTATCATATTTCTTACCATTTAAAAAGATGGGAAACAATAAAAAGAAAGAAAAAACAAACAAAACAAAACAAACCAACAGTAAATGCCAACTGATTCATAGCTGAGGTACCAGCCTATTGCCCAAACTGTCTGGTATGCGTTTGATGTAAGGGACGATGAGAAAAATCTCATAACAGCTATTTCATTTGCATGCTCCTAAATAGGACAAGAATATTCAGAGGATGTGCATCACCACTAAATAACTCACTCATGGCCGGTCTTGTTCTGTGGAGTACAAAGGCCTTGATCTATTTCAGTGCAGACTGACATCAGCCGGGGTTCCCCATCTGTGGCAGGACTGCCTCTGGCATCACACAAACCACTTTCAAGGCCAGGCAGCCTCCCTCTTCTTATAAGGATGCTAACTTAAATTGCCCAGGATCCACCTACTCAAAGGCTGATACTAGTAGCTGTTTATGCAGACCTCTGCCCTGTGCCTCTGTTCAGGCCATTGCTACCTGAGTGCCCAGATGGATCCCAGTCACCATTGCTATTTGCAGCACCTGGGCTTCGGGAGATGGAGGTGGTGGGAGGGTGGGCTGTGAAACTGATGCCCCAGCATGAGAGTATGTGGTAAGAGAAGATGTGGACAGCAGGGGTAAAGCAAATATTTGGTGTCACCACCTGTCCAATGTGGATGTGAGCTGCCTTACCATACAGCAAAGATTTCAGAGTGCCTTTCAGAGACTGCTTAGAAAATAATTTAGAGGTGAATGAGAAAATCTGTACCTCTTTATGACTGTGGTTGCTGTACACAGCTCCATATTTTCATTGTCTTCAAGGAACTTTTACATTTGCTCTGTAACCTAGTGGGGGAAAAAATCCAAACCTGTCCTCTTCATATGGAAAACTCTAAGCTCCGTGGATACTGTTGCTGTAATACATCTTCATAACTCTGTAGCTGGACTCTAGATTTCCTATGAAAACAAACCTCTGATGAGAAAATCTGACTTTTTTTGGAAGCTCTAGAATTATATAATGTTAAAATTATATGAAGAAAAGCACAGACTGGTTTCACTTTTGTTAAATGATCCCCTAGGTTTCACTACTAAACCTTGCATCTCATACTAAGTTTATATTATTTAATTTGAACATATAAAACATCCTAAACTGTGCCAAGGTGTTGTGGGTGACCTCAAATTCAACTTTGAAGGAAAAGCAAATACACAGGGAACTTATGCAAGAATATCTTTTTGAAGATTTCTGAACATTTTATAATCGAGAGCCTGGGAGAGAAGGCAAAAATGTAAAAAAGAGGGGGGAGCTGAGACAGAGCATGAAGAGTTAAAAATATTTGCCATGATATCAGATATTTGGAAAAAGTAGAGTTGTGACAGTTCAGAAGTGTTGCATATTTATTTTTAGATTTCTTTACACTCCTGAGGATCAGGAAAAATTATACAAGCCAAGACTACTTGAAAACACACTTACTAGCTACTTAATGGATACTTGCTATGTACTCTAACTGATATACTGGTCAAATGGATACACTTAATCTGGGAAGGAATCAAAATTTTAGGTTATGCCTAAGTGACTACATCTTTATTTCTCCCTGAGTAGAGGCAACCACATGCACCTCGCTCCTGACTCATGGTTCCCCTTGCAGCACAGGGACATTAATAGGGCACCAGGTCCACAACAGCATGGAGCAGCCAGGCTGCAGAGAGATCCCAATAGCTGCAGAGAGCAGACAGTCAATGATACGTCTGAATTGCTTACATCCCACACTGTCCCTGACAGCCTCATGTGCAGGAAGTGTGGGTTGCAAAGACCTCCTTCATGAGAGTTGTGGAGGGCCAGGTGCTCCTGGGTAGTATCCTTTACCAATGCAAGCTGGCCACCTGGATGCCACATGAGGTCTAGCTTCAAAGAGAGGGGTGGCAGAGAGAGGCTTCCCAGCAGGTGATTGCACCTGTATCCTGTGCCATGGGGACTTTCTGCCTTGAGCATGCTGTTCCCCCATCACTTGCCCTCTCTGTCCTCCAGTAAGTTGAGGCAACCTCCTGATCCTACCAGCTTTTTGTTGGGTTTCTTACAATACCAAATCTCATAAGATAAAAATCTCAGGAGTGTTGTGAGACAGCCTTTTGGGAATGCTTCTGGGATTTACAAGCTTTCTTTTTGAAATTTCTAAAAGGGAAAAGAGCCTTCTGATTATGAGCCTGGAAGCCAGGACTTGAAGCTGCCAGCTGTGTGTGTCACACAGGTTGCTTACCCTTTGTGTGCTGTATTTTCTACCTCAGCAAGAAGTGGATTATAAATATTTCAGAGGAACATTCTACATTTTCTTGTATTAATACTTATATTGCCTGAGACCCCTAAATGAGAGATGCTATAAAAATATGAAGGCAGTGACAGCTAGTTATGTCAAGCATCAGGACAAATAGAGTGGAAAAGCTTTTAAAAGCTAATCCCAAGTATGCACATGTGCATGCACAGAGGAAAAGAAAATCTCAGCTTACTCAAGACATTGATGTAATACCTCAGAGTTGGTGGGAATTGACTGAGTTACCCATATGAAGACCATGAAGCAATAAAGACTGGAAACAGTTAAATGAGTCTGCCTGCTCTGTTCTAGAGCAGAAACATAAACTACATGTTCTCTGCATTCAATTCTCACATTAAAAGATTTGGTACCTATGTTTGGATATGTAGTTACAGAAAATTACTTCTGGAATACAGGAATGTTAATTCACTGGTCAATCCTTCCCCAACACAGCATTTAAAAAAAATAACCTTCCCTCATTACCAAATTCTTATTGAATATATGATTGACAAATGCCAATTTTATGATTTTTTTATCTCGTGTAAACTACTATATGTGTCTTGAATTGGGTGCAAATATACACAGTCCTTTTTTACAGTCTGACATAATTTTCTCCGATGTTCTAAGCTCCTCAAAGTAACCACTTGAATACAAATTATAACACGTTTGACTTTTCATGTATAAAGGGTAAATACCTTGAGCTATTTTGAAGCTTTATAAAAAGTGTAAGCAGTGCTCACACTGCATTAATATTAGTAGATAATGAATCTTTCAAAAAAAATGTAGTGTTTCTTATAATAAATGTTCTCTTTTCTCTTTTTACCCTCTGAAATCAAAATAAGATAATAATACATAACATTAAGGCTATACCACTGTGTTTGCACATTGTTTTAATATGTATTTTTCTGTTACAGTTGTTACTTTAAAAAGAGCTGATGTGACTGACAGAGACTTCTGATGCATTATGATGAAACAAACTAATTGACTTTTAGAAGAAAAAGAGCAGAACAATTTATCCTAGTACTATATATCTTTTTTTTTCTGAGCAGAAAGGTCATGATGACAAAGTAGCAAAATTGAAAAATGACACAATTTTCAAAAACATGAAAAAAATCAATTTCTCTTCTCTTAGACAAGCTTGTGACAAGGATGAGACTAAAACAAACCTCCAGATACTCGATATTAATAGGCAGTGATGAATGATGAGGTTCCTGCTCTCTCCTCATGTGCAAGGGTGTTCTGGGTAAAGCAACAATACTGAAGTCGATACACTAAATTCCATCTTCCATACACTTAATATGCACTGGCTTAGTGCTTTGAAGTTAATGGAGTTATTCTGGAGTTAATTGGGTTTAACTCGGAGGAAAATTGGACCCACTAGAATGAACGCTAATGCTTTAGAAGCAGGCCTTCATTGGTGGTCAGAAAGATTAACAGTGCAGAAGAAAAGGACCTCTTTGAAAGAAAGAATTATATGAGGGTGATAGAGAGAAAACTTGCCCACTCTTTTGAATCGGCATCTGTATCACACACTGTGATGGGAGGCACTCAGCGCCACACCCCATCAGTTCCAATCATAGAATCATAGAATTGCTTTGATTGGAGGAGACCTTTAAGGTCCTCAAGTCCAGCTGTTAACCCAGCACTCCCAGAACATCATTAACCATGTCCGTAAGCATCACAACTACGCATCTTTTAAATACCTCCAGGGATGGTGTCTCCACCACTTCCCTTGGCAGCCTGTTCCAGGGCTGGACAACCCTTTCAGTGAATAAATTTTTCCTAGTATACAACTTAAACCTCTGCTGGTGCAACTTGAGCTTTTTTCCTCTTGTTCTATTACTTGTTACATGGGAGAACAGACCAACCCTCCCTCCCACCCCCGCTACAACCTTCTTTCATGTAGTTGTAGAGTATGATAAGGTCTCCCCTGAGCCTCCTTTTCTCCAGGCTAAATAACCCCAGTTCCCTCAACTGCTCCTCATAAAACATGCTCTCTATACCCTTCACCAGCTTCATTGTCCTTCTTTGGATGCTCACCTCAGTGTCCTTCTTGTAGTGAGGGGGCCAATCAAATATCTTCCTGGTTCTTTATCACAAAAGTGACGTGCATGAGGCAGGATGAACAAAAGAGAACTTAGTGGTTAGTACAGTGTGAGCAGATGTGAAATGATGGATACAGAGATCAGAATTAGGTGGTCATATCTGATGCCTTGAATTTATACATGTAACTAAGCTAAAAAAAAGAACAGATCCAGAGAATACCTTTTATAGCATGTTGTTCAAAAATATCTCTCCAGGTTAAAAGATGACATTAATTCTAGCTTCTCGCAGTAACACTGGATCAGTTGGTCAAAATAATTTTTATGATCTCAAATCAAGAATGATGCCACCAGCTATACCCTAAATTTCTTCCATGGTTACTGTGTGCATTTGCATAGTAATTGCATTTACAGTACAGTATGCGAGCCCATACGAAGTGCCCCTAATAAAATCCATCCCTAAGACTTTTATATGCTTCAAATACATGCATATTAACCAGCAAGGTTTTATCTTTCACATACTGATTAATTTCCTTCTCCAGTAAATGATCATTGTGTAACACATTGAGTTTCTCCATGATTATTGGCAGCTCTAAGGAAGATTTCTTGCACTAACAATAAGACAGGTGCCATGGAAATTGGGATACATTCATGTCGCTTAATACATTAGTGAAGAATTGAGCCTGTAATTACTGGAGATGGTGATGGTAATTTTCTGTAGAGTGCAGAAGGACATGTCAGATATAAAACCCGCTCAACATTTTCCCCTGTTGAGCTGTTACTTTTTATCTCCTGGACTGAAAGGAAAAAATGGGTGATTGGTAATTTTTCAAATATATCACATTAAGTTCATCTCAGATTCATTGCTAGCATTTCCAGAAGGAAGTACATTTCCTCTTGATACGAAGTGTGGACATAGGCCATACTTTAGGTTGTCTAAGGCACATTGCATGCTCTTGCTTAGCAAATACTGCTGCTGGCAGCCAAAGCTCTTTCATCAAAACAAAGATGCATCATGGTCATGCATGCCATGATGACCAGTCAAATCATCCTAAGATTATCTCTGAAGACTGGAGAAGCACTTGTACCTCCTTCTCTACAGACTTTGCCTGTACAAAGGCAGCTTTCCTCTTCTGTTTGACACCCGAGTATAACTGCTAGCATGCTACAGCCACAGGCTGGGTCTAAGTACCTGCAGTGTGAAGGTGACACATAGTGGGTGGATGTAAAACAAGGGGGTCTTACTGGGTAAGCAATGACTACAAAGGCTTTTGTCCCTCCCAGCACCACCAGCTGGCACAGCATGTCATCCATGACAAATTAGCAGATCTGTCAGGTAGCTGTGGAGCTTCTCTATGTAGACTGCACATCATCCTGAAATACTACCTTCAGATAACGGTTTCAGGGAGGGTTTTTAGCTGTGGAATCATCATGGAATTTTCATTGCTATTGGGTTTTCCAGTAGAAAAGATTGACTGAGAAATAATTTTCATTGGAGGGTTATAAGAGACCTGGTCCATGGCTGCCATATGCCAACTTGGTTCTGAGCACTGTTGACTTCCAGAGTGCAATGCAATCCAGGCAATTTAGAAATAACCTCAACTCTGGAGAGGAAAATGTAAAATTCAGACTGGTTCAGGGAACAGCAGCTGACCTGCAAAGAAAGGGAAAGTGTACAAATAAATCATTGTGGTGCCTCCAGATTCTGACCTGACCTTCAGCAGTCCCAATAGACTCATTTCAGACAATTTGCAAGATGACTTATTTCAAAAAGCCATATGACCACATTTGAAGGTTAGGAATTCACATCAGTGTAATGTGTTAAGCAAGCTCTGATACAAACTTGCTCACAGATGCAAGACATGTCTCAAATTTGATGCAGTTCCATGTACACTGCAGCAATGCAAACATTAATATGCCCCTATGCTACTTATCTGCATCTGAAAAGCTGTTTGAACAAATCTGGGTATGCTAGTGCAAAGTTCTCCAGTGTTGTTCAACATCATGAGAAGAAAGCTCTTTCTGGGAGTCCCTCCTTCAAAAGACTGGAAGAGCCACAGATATTGAAGCTCTCTGGCTAAATTACAGGACTCCCTAATATCATTGTTTTCCCACTGTAATAACTTAAATAATAATAATTAAGCCAGATGAATTATGTGCCTTCTCCTCCTGCCTGTGTTGAGCAAGAAGAGAACCAAAGATCAATATTAATTAGATTACATAGTAGACTCATTTAATTCTCTGAAATGTTCAGAATACTACAGAGGAGAGCACAATAGAAATGCCTTGGAAGATTAGATTAGATAGGTGTGATATCCATCTGTCACTGGGATTAATAGAGTTTTTAAAATTGGGATGGTTAGGGGAATCTGAAACGAGCCCGTGGCTTGCATTTTTGCCGAGCAATTATTCAAACAGGGATTGAAAGCTTTAGTGAAGTTTCCAATCTGTGACTCCCATTCGCTGACTTTCCAGTGCTCATCTTTGCCAACTGCAGAAACAAATTCAGGAGATCACAGGACTGGGGCAGCACTCGTGATTAACACTAGACTGGGTAGGAGGATGGCCAACTTTCAGGTGGGACTTTGAGGCTGTGAAGCTAGAGGGGGTTAACAAATGAGAGAAAATGGTTTTATCTGTAGTGTACTATTCACTATTTGTCCTCCTTCTTCTGCTTTGCCAAGCACAGGTATGTAGGGTTACCTTGAGGGAAAGTAAGCTGTTTTGATACTTCCAGTTGATCATAAACCGTTTCCTTGTGATTGTGTTCAGATTACCTCCTCAGCTCATCTCCATGGCACCCTGGGATTCTCTTTTGGGATTTATGACACTTCCATGACATGCGTGATTGTTAATTGCCAAAGTATAGGGATTGAGAAACAAGCTGGAGACTGCCCAGGCCCCTGACCAGCCCTGGCTTTGCTGCTGTGGGGAACAAATACTACCTGATCTAGTGCGATGTTAACACTCAAGTCAGAGTACAGGAGATCATGAACCTAGAACTGGAAATCAATGACAGAGCCTATGGTGTAAATGTAGGCTCATCCTTAAATCCCCAGTGGTAAATCTATCAGGGACTTGGAATATGTCCAGGCATGAAAATGCTTGTGCTACCAAACTGCTCAAATGTTCCCTGGCACAGCCAGCTAACAGCTCCCAAACAAGTCCCAAGTGCTGTTTGGGTGTTTTTTAGCATGACAAGGAATCATTCAAAAAATGCAGGCTGCATGCAGCCAGTTGGTTTCAGAGGTAAAGGCTATTTAATCCTATGGGCATGAGCCATTTTGTAGCAGCTGTGACCAGTGCTAGAGAATGAGCGAGGCATGCTTAATTCAGCAGAATCCAATTCATTAGCTCTAGTCCACCAAGGAACAAGAAAAATAACAACAAAAAAGCTTTTGTTTAGCCCTTGATCTGGGTGTTTTGTGAGAAGCTTTCTTGTTTCTCTGGTTAATTAAAGTTATTTTGACTCCTTCTCCATGGCTTACCTGCTGAGTCACTTTAGGTATTTCAAATCTACCTTGTCCAATCTACCTGCCTTTTTAAAATCCTTTTCTTCTAAAACCTGTCCATGTTGTGGATCTCTTGGCTTTGATGATAATATACTTAAATGTTCTCCTTTATTTCCTCCCAGTTTCAATAATCTTCCATATCTTCCCACTTCACTGTTTCCTCACTCTTTTAACCTCCCTCTCCCTTAATTCCAATTGTACCTATAGATTGATCCATATCCACATTTGCTTTTGTTTCCTCTTATGCACCTTGTTTTTCCCAATTTCTTGTAATATTTTCTCCTGATTATTGTATTGCTTCCTGTAGCATTCCCTGTTATTCTGCTTCACTCATTTTATAACACCACCTTTTCACCTTGATCTATTATTTCTTTCTATACTAATACTTTTCCTTCATTACTGAAAGTTTTGACACCAGACAGTTCTTTCCCTTGCAAAAATCTTTCTCATACTCCCTTTCATTAAACAATATTTTTTTGCCTTATCCTTGTTGCTTACACTTTAATAAGTCTGGCTGTAAACAGAAGTACAAAAAGAACATTAATGACGTTGTATAGAAAGGTCCAAACTATGGCACCGCTGTGATTTCTGAACGTATTGTGTATATAAGTAGGAATAACATGTACTCTAGTTAATATTGATCTGCAGGTGTCCTTTTGATTTGACCATCAGCCTCTCTAAAGTCCTTTGATTTCAATGTGACACCATATGGACAGACCTTTAGGTCCTGACACAGCTCCAGAGAGAGTGTGGGGACTGGGAAGGACCACTCATAGGAGTAGGACCGTAGGTGACAAATTTCTCAAGCTGTAACCATGAAGCTTCATGTAAACATATGAAATCTCAACTTCTAATCATAGCAATATCAGGGCACATCAATTGTATCATTGTAATGTGACACAATTATTATATTTAACTGTAACGTAGATAGGCTGTTTTAAACCAGCATTTTAAACCCTTGAAAATACACGTCTTTTTTCCTTTTGCCATGAAATACATTAGAAAGTAGTAAATGCTTCTTAAGGGTGGGAAATTCAGGACCTTTTCCTTAACAATAGCTTTTAGAGAAAGTTGTCATGGCTGAGAAATAAAGCAAATCTGTCAAGTTTCCCTGGTCGTTAGAAGCCAAATTGCTCCTGCCCACTTCATCCACAAAAGCTGGCTGATACAAAGTCTTATTGCACTGGAATATTTAAACTTTCTTTAATTTATTTGGAATAAATACTGTCTGAGTGGGGTGGAGCCTGGACAACACGAAGAAAGAACGTGCTACATTTAAGAGGCCATGTCTGACTTTGAAGACATATGGCAATCCTTCCTGAAGTCAGAAAATAAAATGTAATACTTGTAATACAGCATGTAATACTTTCTGTACTCCATCACATTACCAGGGAGACAGATTGTGCTTTTCTGAGTATACTGACAAATGTCCCTTCTCATTATGGTTTTGCCCTTTTTATATTACCATATCATTATTCTTTTTCTTTTGTACTCCAGTGTGCAATTTAGATGACTACATTCTTTGGCAATTCTAAATGTTATTTTATTTTCAGGATTGTTTAGAAAATGATCAGATATTTATTATCTGTTCAATAATACAAATTCATCATTATTCATATGAAAACATATACCTCGAGGGGAGCCACCATTGCGTTTAGCCAAGCCACCCAACCATTCCAAAGGTAATAAAATAGCATTTATAACCAGGAATAAACTGTGGCATTTCTTTCTAATAAGATTTCTGAGCTGACTCTTGTTGGCAGCCATTTTACATTTGTGATGCTAATAATGAGTGGGAACCTGATGTTAATAATTAGTAGCTGATTTCTTTTATATTCTTTTTCTAATAATTTTAGCACAGAAGCACACTTCCCTTGGGTTTCTTATTGTTTCAAGCGGAGCATTTGTGTCATGGTAGCATAAATGCAGCCTTAGCCTAGCACGGTAGCTGAACAAACAAACAGCCTCCATAAGCTTGTGCCTAAAAAAAGAAAATGAGAAGGCCCACATAATACTACCTGTGTGTATTTATTTTCACGAAGGAACAGAAAACTGCTCCCCTCATACCTCCAGCTGGGTGGCTAATGCTCCCAAAAATCTCTCTGTATCTGCAGGGACACAGTCACCACCCCTCTGCCACTGGCTTGCACCTTCCCTGTGGCATCTTTGTGTTGCCGTGAAGCTGCAATGAGAGCCTTGTCTGGGCACAACTGTGGGATGCAGAAAGACAAGACCCCATCACATTGCCAGGGATTCCTGTTCCTTTCAGCAACAAAATGTACCATTCACTTGACTCCATATGGAAGAAAATGAGAAATGGATACAATTTGATAAGAAGAGATATGATCAGAGGAAAGATAATTCCCTTCACTGTGGGAAAGGCTGGGAGAAATTCTTTGGCAGGCATCAATCCAGGAGGACATGTCAGATGGTCCGGGTTGTCCCTTATGTTTTGTACAATATATTAAGCCTTTGCACATCCCCTCAAACCTGGGGAAGAAGGAGGTCTCAGCAGGCAATTACTTGAGTCCACTGTTTGAGAGAGGCAGTGGGACGCAAATTGTGTATGGAGTAGTTTCTTTTTTT
>JAAGNO010030244.1:42243-72435 GCA_033439905.1 Ceryle rudis | reverse complement strand
AAAAGAAAAAGAAAAAGAAAAAGAAAAAGAAAAAGAAAAAGAAAAAGAAAAAGAAAAAGAAAAAGAGAAAAAAAAAACAACCCAGGAAAAAGAGTCTTTCTAAATGTTTAAAGCTCACACAATAGAAATCCTAAAGCAACGAATTCTCTGAGACTACCTGTCTTATACGTCCCCTACACAGCAGGTAGGGGTAATTGTAGTAGAACAGGCTCCCCCCCCATACTCCTTGCCAGAGTCCTCCACATTATGGTCTTGCTCCACCAGACTTAAGGAGGGAGGCCACAGAGGCAACTCCACCAGGAGATTCTTCCAGCGTGGGCCTGCTGTGTGGTTACTCCTTCCTGCCACTGCCTGCAAGATGCAAATTTGAGCCACCCAGAGCCAGGAAATGTGTTTCACAATGCAGACAGGCTCCCCAGTGCTTTTGAAATCATATTGTGACCCATGGCTTGGAACGGTTGCATACAACTACTGGAGAAGCTTTTTGGAAAGTGATTTCATTAGCACACAATATTGGCCTGACTCTGCCTGAAAAGTCAATGGTAAAACTCAAAGTGATTTTAATGAGAGAAGAAGTAGGTCAGTACTGGAAAATCTCATGCACAGCCTTTATATTCTGTCACCGATTCCTTGTGATCCCCAGAGAAAGAGGAATAATTCTGAATCTCCGCGAGCAGAACAGGGAAGTCAGTTTTACTGCCCTAGCTGGGGTTTTGCACAATATACAGAAAACTCCTTCACAGCGTTAAGAGTTTAACAGTGATACCTGCAAATAAATCACAGAATCATAGAATGGCTTCACTTGGAAGGGAATTCAAAGATCATCTCTTTCCAACCCCCCTGCCATGGATCACGGCCACCTCCCACTAATAATAACAATAAAATGACCAGTGTGTTTCTGCTGTTGTCCTAATCTTTCAGACCATCCCACTGCAACATTTCCTTAAAAAAAAAGAGAGAGAAGCCCAACATTAATAAAGTTTTAGATGAAGATATTTTAGAATGCAGTGTAACAAGTCTCACGTCAATGTAAAAGCTGCTGGAGGACACGTATAAGTATGAACAATCCAGTGTAAGTCCCTAAAAGGATCAATTCTTAGTTCCCGGGCCAAATCAGGTTATAACACAGACATACTATTCAGACTCAGAGTGTTTCTCAGCTCCATTTACAGTCTGAGTTTGTCTTTGCCTAGAATGTGTGTTATTTGAGCCCTGCATACCTCCCAGCCCAGACCCTGAATGCATCATTTATTAATCTGATCTTATTTCCTCTGTAGGCAAACGAAAGGATTCACAGCTGATGATTCGGAGTGGTTGCTAAACAGCTGGGTCTTCTTCCAAGCCTTTTTCACGCTATGGCTTTTCACATGTTCGGGAGTTCAGCTACAGCTACGTTAAGACAAACTTTTCAGCTAAAGGAACAAATTAAAACACTGGAATCCAAACCACTTTAGGTTGGCAACCACAAACAACTGCTGAATCTCCCTAAGCCATAACAAAACTGTCGTGGAGATCAGAACCTGATTTCCAAAGCCTTCATGGACATTTTAAATTCCCAGAATCACAGAATGGTAGGGGTTGGAAGGGACCTCCAAAGATCATCGAGTCCAAACCCCTGCCAGAGCAGGACAGAGCTGGAGCAGATCACGCAGAAATGCATCCAGACAGGTCTTGAAACTCTCCAGAGAAGGAGACTCCACAACCTCTCTGGGGAGTCTATTCCAATGCTCTACAACTCTTACGGTGAAGAAGTTCTTCCTCATGTTGAGGTGGAACCTCCTGTACTCGAGCTTGAATCCCTTGCCCCTTGTCCTATCACAGGGCACAAGTGAAAAGAGGTTGTCCCTGCTGTCCTGACACCCAGCCCTTATGTATTTATAGACATTAATTAGATCCCCTCTCAGTCTTCTCCTCTCCAGACTAAAAAGCCCCAGGGCTCTCAGCCTTTCCTCATAAGGCAGGTGCTCCAGCCCCTTCATCATCCTCATAGCCCTCCATTGGACTCTCTCTGGCCCAGCTCATCACATCCCTGACAGGCAGTGACACACTGACCTCCAGGTCCCTTTGGGAATGCTGTACACTGCAGTTCCTGCCATAACTACAGATTTCAGTGGCATGGAGAGGGCCCAGCACTCCCTGCAGGTCTTTGATTTACCATGCATCTTATGTGCTGAGGTTGTATTCCCCATGATCTCCCCACATGATCTGCAGGAAGGGGATGGTCCTTCACTAAGAATGATTCATCAGTCCACTTGGTCAAATCCCAGAAGAAACTTCTGGAGAAAGAGTAAATGGACATAAACTGCAGGTCTGTCCTTCAAGGTCACATAGTACCCTGCCAGAACTACATTTTCAAAGCATCAGCTTCCTACCACTGAGGAACAGCACAACAGAACATCTGAAATTGGATAAACAAGGCTAATTATCAAGGGAATGATAATTGTGACAGTGAAATATGATGATCTGCTAGGTCAAATATTTTCCTCAAAGAAACAGACTTGAAAATTATATTGAAAGCTTGACTTAGACAGATTGCAGGGAACCGATCCAACACAATGTTCAAAGATATTTTTCCCCTGAAGAAATCAGTCATTGCACCACACAAGGTTTGCATAGGCACAAGCACAAACACAAAAATAATTTTATGTTTATTGTGACTTATTTTCCTGTGTTAACATCATTAGCACTGATCCATACTGGAGTATCAATCAAATCCCGCATACATGTTTCCTTGCAATACAAGTTGAAGGCTTAAATGATATTCTGAGAAGTTCAACAGCAGTTGAAAAAACCAAAATGTTGGAAGTAATTTTAAAGTGCCAGCTATGGATGATTTATACCTGCTAAAATACTGTTTTCTATTCAGCAGCAAAGATCTCATAGTTACATACGATAAGCAGCTTGTACCTTTGCTTGGAATTTGCATTCAAATTCAACAGGCCACAAAGGTTCACCCAATATCATCAATCCCTGACCTTTACACTTCCACCTACAAATGACTAATATATGTTGTTGCTTGATAAAATCATCGCGACGTAATAGTTTGCCAAAGAATCACAGGAATGAAGGACAACAAGGAATCACCTGGTAAGAAATGTTCACTTTGGAAGGGTGTACAGAACGTCAGCTCCATTCACCTCAGGTTGCGAGATTCCCGGAATTTCATAATAAAACAAAAGCCTTCAGAAAAGAAGCCCAGAAGCCATGAAACTCTGCTGTGCCACCGGAGGACGAAAGGAGAGATCAAAGGCATTGCCACTCTCTTAGATCCCTCCATCAGCAACAGATTTGCTAGCAGAAAGCACCCAGACAGACAAATTATCTGGAGACATTTGTACTTGCTCATCTACCTCCATATTATAAAGGAAATCCTCTGCTACTACCAAAGTAAATAGACTTCCTTAAAATAAAAAAAGTATTATGGTCAAGCACTATTTCTACAGAAGACCATCTAGATATAATATTAACTATGTTAAGTGCAGTTGCATCCAGATAAGTTATAGTTGCATGCAGATACATGACAGTCACATATATATGTCCATCCAGATGTTCTGGAAATCATCCATTACAGATACATTCTGTAACTATAGAAATAATTACATTGTGTAAACATCATGTGATTTACTGTGGTTTTAAATGCTATAGGAGTGCACTTAGATCTAAACAGCACATTTTACTGACCACATCACAAAGGTCTTCAAATGTGACCAGGTTAGTAGCTATAGACACTTGAAGAAACCATACAGTGAGGTCTCAGCCAGGAGCACACTGCCAATCATGGCTACAGACCATGAATGATATTAGGAACATCTTTGGAAATGATGATTATAAATTTATTGACCACAGATGAGCAGTAGGTCAATTAAACATTAGCCTAACGATGAATCATAGGTCATTACATCTACTCTGACCTGCTTTTTCTACTACCCATTGCACGAGATCACCAGCTACTGTAAATCAACACAGCTCAGATAAATTGGTGTAGGGACACTGATTTTATGTCCATGATAGATCTACTTTACTGGTTTCTTTGCTCTTATTTTTCAGCTTTTGCCTATCTTACGACACTGAGTTTGCCTGCCCCTGTCCTACTGTCTCATACCGTAATACAGTGTCATTCTGGCAAGCTGATGTATACATTAAGGGACAGAAGAAGGAAGAAGATGGAATTTGTTTTAAAAAGGTGCTGGCAGCTGCAAGATGTCAGCTGTATTTATAAGAATAAATTACTCTTCTGGGGAGCACAAAAAGCACAATTTTCAATAATTAATACAAAACCCAAGCTAAGGCAGTAATGCTAGCCAAGGGTGATAACATGAGCATATTTTACTAGCAGAATATAATCCATTTATTTTTTTTCTGGCATGCAACATTACTGCTTACGGTCTTTTATGGCATCGGAATTTGTATTATGGTCTTACATGCTATTCCACCCTCAAAGCACAAGTGCTTCTCTGTACATCATTAAATGTCTATCTGTTCTTTGAGCATATCAAGCTTTCAGATTGGATAAAGAAGCTTTTGTTTCCCGCACCGAATTCTCACCTCAAAAGTGCCCATTTGGAGAAACCTTTTAAAGACATCAAGCAGCAAAGAGTGCTAAAAGAGTGTTCTAGCCTGCCCTACAAAGGGCAGGCTAAAACCCTGCTGAACCACTGATTACTGGAGACTGCTCCAGGAAAAAAAAAAAAAAGAAAAAAAAAAGAAAAAAAAAAGAAAAAAGTTCCTTGTAAAAGAAAAAGAAAACTGAGACATCATATTAATATCAACAGACTTTGATCTAGCCATATATCTACCAAATGTTATTCCAGTATCACATTCTAAATCTTTGTCTCTAAAATGATGTGGATTGTTAGAACTTCATACATAAATTTATAAGAGACCATCTTTAATTTCATGCAAATGACAGTCCTAAATGGCCCTAGTAAAATAGTCATTGTCTTCTCCTACCATAAATTTCACACTTCTTTCAGTTTTTCGTGAACTCTGAAGATGAATGACATTCTAACTGTTCTCATCACACATTGCCATGACCTTGGCCTTGCACTGTGTTGCCACGCTGAAACAAAGTTCCAACAAAAAAGTTGATATCAAGCAAAGGTTTTAGCAGTTCTGAAATAGAATTCTCTACAAAGCCAGGAAATGAAATGTTTTAACATACTCTAAATGAGCCTCTTCTTTCTTAGGTAAAAATGTCTGCCATATTCAGTTCAAATTCATGATTATTTTGGAGCCCCACACACTTGGATTAATTTGTTAACTTGAGGTTTTTGTCCAGCTGTCCCATTTTTGTTATGCTAGCGACATTATCTATTTCTCCTTCCCGACTGAATGGCTAAATGTCTTCCTTCAAAGCATCTTCTTAGGAGAAAAAAAAAAAAAAAGGGTTCTAGAGACTTTTTTCCAGAAACGGAAGTCAAAGGATTTCCCAGCTCCACTCCTGTAACCTTGCTGCCATCCTACATATTTACTAACTGTGTAGTGGTAATAAAAGTGACTAAGCTGAGTTCATCAGGAGGCCAGGCTGCGGTGTGAACTTACTGGGACTCAAACACGGTCATAATTTGGAAGACTCCTAAATAACAGATGAGTCTTAATGAGTCCATTTCCATGCTACTCATCTCTCAGGACTAAAAAAAAACCAAAACCCACTACCAGGTCACCAAGGGCAAGGTATTGGTTCTTGAAATGCACCCGGAGCTGCGACACGCTGTAACAGTTGGGTCACAAACATAAATAGTTCAAACCAATTAACAGTATAGAGGTTCATTTACTACAGTTATGGGGAACAATTCTATATCCAAGCCACCTGCAGAGATTCTGTGGGCTTTAGGCACATGAATCAAACGTGACAAGGCCCTCACAGGTTTTATTCTACATCATTACAGGAATTTTACTGTGCTCTTTCAGGCGTAAGAGAGTCAGAACTGAACACACTGCACTGTGGGTGATACCAGCATTCAGTTCTTTTAGGCCCACTGAGAAAATCACAGTCTCAAGTCTCTCCATAAAAATACTATAGAAGTTGGCCTTGGAAGTCACCAAGATATAATTAGTACCTGTAATATAGAATAGAATTACTGCAAAGAATCATAAAATTCTTTTGGCTGGAAGAGACTTTTAAGATCATCGAGTCCAACTGTTAACCCAGCACTGCCAGGGTACCACTAAACCACATCCATACATGTATGCTTCAGGGTCCATAGGAACACATGCAGTGAATTCCCCTATGCCATGAGAAGAATAATAAAAAACCCAAACCCTCAGAGATACCCAGCAAAGGACTGTGGAACCAGCAGAGCATCTGTAACTGTTCTTAAAAATTAATGATTCCTTTTCAAAAGGAGGAAAGAAATCACTGGCAGAAATGAATGGTGCTGGGATACCTTTCGCATGCAACAGAATAGAAATAGAACAAATCAAATTCACGACTGAGAACATGAAAATGGTAAACAAACCCTGACTAAGGAATCACGGGAATCAAGAACAAGGGCAGACCATGCTCCTCTTTCCTATTTATCCATGAAGAGATTGTAAAATTAAACCACCACTCGATGCTTTTCTATCAGAATAAGGGTGTTATGGTCCTGCATTTAGGGCGCTGCTGATCAAAATACACTTGTGAGTGTAAATATAAGAATCAGTCTTTAAAATCTTTCTTTTATATTGATGACAGATGCATCACATGAAGCGGCTGTGTCCTAGCAACAACATAACTCTTGCTAAACTCAGGCAATTGGAAAATCAGTCAAATTCAGACACAATTAAGATTAAATGTCATAACTGACAAGGTATGAAAAACACTAGGCCTTTCCAATTTAACTTTTTTTTTTTTTCATTCTCATCTCCATATCTTTTGCAATGATTCATGCAATGACATTAGTAATACACAGAAATAAATTAGAATTGACTTTCACTGAAATAACTGAATAGTACATTAGCTCTTCTCTAAGCGTGTCTGAGTGGAGTTCCCTTTCTCCTCTGAACCAAACACTGATACAAAGCACGAATGCACCCAAGCCCCACATCAGGCTAATTTAGTACTTCAACTGAAGTCACATCCCAAACCTCTTTCTAAGCCTCAAGGCTCCTGATTTTTCCTTGACTGGACCTCAACTCAACACCATTGCCAAGTCTTCATTCATTTGCTAGTAGATGCAAAAAATTTCTGTGCTCCATTTCAGAAAATCCTGTGCTTCTGAACCCTATGTTTCCATCCCTCCTAAATATCAGGTTTTCTATATGCCTAACAAAACCAGAGTTGCTTCCTCTTCTACATAAGCTTCAACAATCAAAATCAGTCAGCCAATTCTGGTATCAATACAATTGGTTCTTTGAATACCCAGAGACAATAAAAATTTACACATTAGCATAGAATCAGCATATTTTCAAGTCTCCTCAGTTATTAGGTTTCATTTTACCTCTCTTCTATGGCACATTTTCCTGTAGTTTTCTCTTTAACATAAGTTTTGTAAAGCAAGGAATCTATGCTGTGACCAATTTGTTCTCCCCCATTGTTACCTGTTGCCTTCCTCTCTCTCTCTTATCTTCTTGGAAAACACCTTTTTATTTAGGCAACTGAATATAATGATATGGAGAACACACAGGAATTGCTTATGGTTGACACTACTGCTGCTTCACAAATTAAGATGACCTTAATGTGTCCCCTTGACCTAACCTACTCCTGTACAATTTTCAGGCAGGAATTACCATGTCGTGTTGGTTTCCTTATACCTCATTCCTGACATAATTTCCTAAGGGAAATTTTCCCAGTTTCCCAACATCCTCCTCTAACACCAGCTGGCAACTTCACCTTGTACCTGGTGTGCAACTTCCAGGGTTAAAGTAATTTGCAAATTTTAGTCCTATCAATAGTTGCACTGTCAATCCCATACTTTACATTCTTCCTTTGCTCGGACTGAGGTTTTATCTTAATTTGTCCTTATCTCTGGATTGCAATAATCCCTTCCTAATAAATTCTCTTCTCAGAATCCCTCCAGGAGTGAAAACCAAAACAAGTTTCAGCAGACCAGCTGGGTGCATACGTGATCTCTTGACTTCCAGGGCTCACCACGGCAACTCCATTTTCATTAAGGGCAGTTCCTGTGCAACCTTGCTGCACCAGGTTTTCCATAGAAGGGTCCTCTGCATATAGCTTACCTGAGCCTCTCTTCTCTGCCATCACTGACACAAAGCATACATCTGCCTCTCTGGGGTCCTTAGCCTGCAGTGAACAGCTAGAAGTGGTGTCCAGGATGGAGCACTATATGGGATATATGCTGTGGTACGTAAAATGGGTCTCAACCACAATCTCCTCTCATGCCTTCTCAGGAACCACTTCACTGCGTGATTTCATGCCTGTCTGAAGGCTGGGTGAGTTAATTCTGATACCTTGTGACATCAGCAAACCAATCTGCATTGAGTGGCTGAATCCCCCCAGATTCCTCACCATCATAGTAAAATCACAGAATCATTCTGGTTGGAAAATATCATCAAACCCAACTGTTAACTCAGCGCTGCCAGGTCACCACTAACCCAGGTCCCTCAGCACCACAGCTCCACAACTTTGAAACCCCTCCAGGGACCACGAGGACTCCACCACAGCCTGGGCCAGCCCTTGACAACCCTCAGGGGGAAGAATTTGTTCCTCATGTCCAACCTAAACCTCTCCTGGTGCAACTTGAGGCCATTTCCTCTTGTCCTATTGCTTGTTCCTTGGGAGCAGAGCCCAACCCCACCTGGCTCTCTTTCATATATTGTTGTGGGTTTTTTTGCACTCCTGAAAGTGGAAATACCCAAATACTTCAGTATTCAAAAGCTAAATTCTAAATGGTTTCTTCTGCCATCAGGACAATTATCCTCCATGAATCCAACATTTCACACACACCACAGATGGCATTTCTGAGAAGCGACAATCAGTCGAGAGCCTCAGCCCTGGCTGGTGGCCGTGGTTTCGTTTTCATGTTGAAACAAAGTTATAATCACAAGAAACCTGTCTGCCTGTATCTCACACTCCTATCTTACCCACTTGCTTAAAAATTGGTACTCCAACTGGTGCATAACCTATGCAGAAGTCCTTTCTCACACTCCTCCTCCATCACTTCCAGTAATGCAGAAGCACTACACCGTGTTTTACAATCCCACAGCAGAGTCAGAGCACTGCTCAAGGCAACTGTCACCAGCAGTAGAAGTCTTTTAGGTGATCCCTTTAGACAAAATAAGAAGGAGGAAATTGCATCTGGCTGACTTTTCAGATTAATTACATTTTTAAGGTAAGGAAGAGCTCCAATTGTAGACCACAATCGCTAAAACATTGAGTTCTCAGAAAATACCCAGTAATGCAGAATTCTGGACTGTTGTGGGATGTGCAATTCTTGGAGGTTTCAGTTATCACCTGCTGAATTTTCACTGACATAGCTGGCCTCGCATGGTCTTCAGGATACGTGGCAAAATCCACAGAGCTGAGATCACATCTCAGGATCTGAGTCTCTTGCAAAACACGTTGTGCTGCAGGTTGAATATTCTCCCCATAGTCTACCTTTGTGGAAAACCCAAGCTTTTCCTTTAATAAGAAGACTGTGGGAAAGCCAACCAAAGAGGGACTTTCTCCTTTCAGTTCTACTGCCAAACCCGAGAAGGTTTCCCCGCTGAACTGAAAATAGGTACATGCTGCTCTGTTTTAACTCTCAGAGGCTGACAAAGCATTCAAAACCCACCTGGTAAGACTACTCAAAAGCAAGGACATTATGGTTTCTGCTGAATCAAAATAAGCACACACACACAAAAAAACTTAATAAAACTGCTGCACCTCTAATTGTTGTAACAATAGGTGAATAAATGTCAGGAAAATCTACAAAATTCACCCCAGTGAAGAAAGTCTATGTAAAAATCCAGCAACAGCAAAAGCCCTAGAGATGTGGTTTTGGTACACTACATGGTCTTCCACAGTCCCTCTGCTCTTGAAGTGATTTTCACCCGGCTTGAACTTTGTAAAAAAATATGTATAAAGAAGCAGAGAAGAACATTTGAGATGAGAAAAGCAACTGTGTTGTGATTAAATATGTATGGTAATGCCAGGGCTTCGTGTGGAAGTATACAAGAAAAGCAGCTGCTATTAAGCCAAGAAACACAAAACGAAGCATCCACCTCTCCACAGACTTCTAATATTGTAAGGACAGTTGCCAAGGAGAAAGCTAATATCACAGTAATACTTACTTTTTTTTTTTTTCCAGTAAAATATATATGCTTTTGCAGAAGAGGATTCACTTCTGAAGCTGTACCAACAAGTAAATTATTCATAACAGAAGAGATAAAAGACAGAGTGTTTCACAGAGTAAAATATTTAGACCTCCCAAGCTCTGAGAGTGCGATCATACTCATACTAACTGGGCATACTGGGAATCAAAATGAACCTCAATTAAGTGGTACAAACTATGCATATAAAATACATAAAGCTGATGGAAAAAAAAAGGAGTTCTCCTGTACCTACATTTCATCTTTGATGTCACATGAGTTCAAAAGGAACTAAGCAAAGATGCAATTAATCAGTGCTCTTACGTTCTGCTACTTACCAATATGTGAGTGTAAAACTTCAATAAAACAGGATGTTTAAAGGGCTGCTAAGTGTATCAATACTCAATTAAATAATGTTAATAAAGCCGTTAAAAGAGTATTAACAAGGGTTTACATAGGAAGTATCTCCGTCTGACATTAGGTGGCTCTTTAAACATTTTCTAAAGAAATACTGTAAAAAGCTATTAAAATATTTATGCAATGCTTGCATTAGTTCTATTTAACGGGCATAGCAGCAATAATATCAGCAGTTTAAAATGCCTCGTTTTTCAGCACCACATGATTATCCACCGGTTATGAGAGATAAATAAATTCGCAGTTTTAGAATTTTAATGCTTCTCATTATAAAGAAAAGATCTTCAAATCCTTTATTAAAGCTCATAGCTTCACCAAAATGAGATCCTTCCAACAATTTGTCAGGAAACTAATATTCAAGTTTGATGCAGCAGGAGCCTGGGCTGGAACTTGCCACCAGGGCTCTCGCCCGCTGCTCAGCAGTTCAGGTGGACCCAGAGGGAACGTGGGTCTCGCCTCGAACCTTTGCTCGTTGTGAACTCAGGCCTCACAGGCAAAACCTTCCCGGAAAGCTTAGAGAGCAAGGAAGATTATTTCATTCAAAGAGATTGTGCTGGTGCAGCAATTTCTAGGGGTTGTGGCTCCTCCTCTATTACTGTGTAACAAAAAGCCTCCCAGGACTTGTTAAATTAGCCGACGTAATGAAGTCCAATTCTGTGTTATTTGCACAGGGACTGGAAAAGATTTCATGTTTCCATGTGCATAAACAAAACCTGGCTCAGCACACCAGGGACTTAAGAGGTTTATAAAATATAAAAGACATTCCCATTAATCCGTTAAACAATTCATTCGCTACCCTGCCCTTTCCTACGAAGTGAATTCATTACTTATTAAAAAGATATATTTGCTGCTGGCTCTTTTGCTCCCAGTGACTCACTGCTGGACACCTTGAGGCTCACTGGTGGGGGCAGTGATATTGCCCTTGGTGCACGTCCAGTGGAAGGAGAAGGCACTGGCAGAAAACTGGAGATGCAAGTACATATCTTCCTATTATTATGGGGATTTGGGTCCACTGCAATGTCAGTCATGCTGTAGCATGGAAGACAGAAAGTCTTTGGCACTGCACCGTTGATCTGAATTAAATTATTAGGAGGTGTGGAAATAAAATAAATAAGTTCACCATCTAAAAACCAAAAACTTCTAATGCTGCCTAGACAATGGTGAGTATTTTTCAAGGGAAAATGTCTTTTTTTTTGCAGAACAGCTTGGGCTAAGTTTGTCAAGTTAAACCCCTCTTTACATTTGGGCATCTTTAAGTCCTCTCAAGGAACTGTTACTTGCAACTTTGATGGATACTCCTCTAAATTTGTAATTTTCTTTTTTCCCCCCTGAAAAATAACAGCACTTATTGTTTAAAAAGATCAAACAGGTCATACTAACTAAAAATATCTTAACAAGAATTCATTTTGTTGGGGTTTTTTTTAGAACAAAAAAAGAGATCATTAGAAACAAATCACAGCCAAATGCATGCCCTTACTGAGCATTATCCCCACAAGAGTTTGGAAAGACATGAATTTGCCACAGTTTACATCCACAAAAGTGATGGAGACTTTTAAAGATGACTCCACTCCTCTACAAACAAAGATTCAAGCCAAGCACAAGTAAAAGTGACTATAGGAACCACTTGCTTTTGTCTGCTTTATTTCCAGAGGGCACTAATAGCTACGCACTTCTTTAACAAAACAAAACAAATCTTCCTATCACATTTTCTCCTGTCCTCCCCAAAGATCTTTGTTTCAGAAGCATTTATGTTACAATCATTGCTGATATTTATGCTACCTCACCACTATTATTAGCCCAGCTAATATCATGACATTACCACTTGGTATTTGGGGTTTTGCTGCTAATGTAGGGTTCATTTCTTGTGTAATATTCAAAATCCCTGCTGTTTCATAAAGTAGATTTTTACTTGTCCAACTAAAACTGCATAAGCTATCCAATGGGTCTGTGGGAACAAGTTAAAATTATTACAACGTCCACCAATCCAATCCAATCTCCAACCAGATTAGTTTCAAATCTAATCAAATTAGTGCCTAACAGGCACTAGCTGGTCCATAAGGGGAGATTTGCCCATTTTCCAGCAAAATGCAGTGGGTCTGAACACTCTTGTTTTCATTTTGAATCCTCGGCCAAGTTATTGTACAGTCATCTTTCATCCAGTGAATGTAAGAGTGTCTTTTTTAAAGCCCATATCCAGCCAGGGGACACATCTCATACAGGAAATGGTGTTGCACCGGACTTGACACGTACTGCAAAGAAACAAATGTGTACGTTGAATTTATGAGTCACCCCAATACATTTATTAAGCATTAAGCTGTGCTTTTACAACTGGTCTTCATCAAAGATACTTCATCTGTTAGCCAAAGCGTCATCTTTTCTAATGACTCATAATGAAGACTCATTCCATTGAGCTTGATTTTACTGGCTCATCAGCCTCTTGTTCTCAAGGGGCTAAGCTGTTCTTTTCAGCATGTTCAGCCCACATATAAGTGGCCATTAACTATACTTTCTCATTATGTAAGAATCAGCTAATCAAGACTGACCAAGAAATAACTGATGTTGTGATTAAGGAAAGAGAGACATCTGCTTGGAATTATCCAGACCGCTGTTTCAAAACTGATAAGACATTTACTGCCTTAGTATTAAATTACAACAAGAGTAAATGATTTTGGGGGGTGGCGGGGAGAATGCAGAGTTCACTTTACCTACCACTTGGAAGGGAAAGAAGAGCTGGAGAGCACAAAGTGCAAGCAAGGATCTACACCGAGGAGAAAAAGCAGAACCTGTCTGGAAACCACATCAATACAAGTGACAGTGGGAAGCAGTCAAAAATTCTAGGCTGTACTTGAGGGTAATGTAAAGAAAAAATATTATTTCCATTACTTTCAGAGATGTAATAAAGGCTACATTGTAAAAATATCTCTACTTCCATCTCCTAATTCTCTTCAGGTACTTTCCCCCCCCCCTTTTTCTAATATCCAGAATAAAAATAACATTCATATCCATCTAAGTCCTTTCTCATGTAAATAGGCAACCATTCCCCTGAACGTAGAGTGGGCTGCATATATATATATATATATTTCTGATTACGTTTGACTAGGAAGCTTGCTCTAACTTATTTCTCAATGTCACAGGCAACTTTTCTGAAGCCAAAAGTTGACTTATTTTGATCAGAGAGCAAGAGATACAAGCGTCACCTTATTTTCCCTTTTACAGAAGAACTGTAACAAGATATGATCATTTCATCCATAAGCACTAGCAAAACACAGAATTCTAGTCCGATAAAATATGTAACAGGACAGAGACTACATTGAAACTGAACCCTAACTAGGGCTGTAACTGAATATAACTCCTTCTTGCCTTAGGGGGAAAAAAGAGCATCAGATAGGAAGAGGACAGCGTGCTTTTACTGGACTAAACACCACTGAGAAAGTGCAAATATGTGGGTCAGATGAAGGAACAGGCAAACTCTGCTCGCATCCCGAGAGGACTCGGGAAGCACAGATTGCCAAGAGCAGTCCCGTTTTAGTATTTCAATGTGCTCAAATTACCTTGCTCATACTAAAAGCATACTTCTACACACAGCCAGGTACACGGTAGGTTTTGATTTTTTTTTCATGGTTACTTCAAATGAGCAAGTAGCAGGTAGTAAGATAAAAGCACAGAAATAAATTGGACCAATTTCTTGAAGGAATCTGTCTGGATTACTGAGGCCAGACATCAAAGAGAAGGGGGGGAAAAAAAAAAGTGCCCTGTTGCCAAGCTTATGTTTCCATATATGTATTTCCTCCACACTCAGCCTCTTCATATAGACTCTGCTTTTTGAATCATCCTTCTTGGCTGATATTGCAATACTTAGCGCTCCTATGCTGCTTTTCATCTTCAAAATGTGAACAAATTAATCCTCAAGGCTCCGCTCGAAGGAAATGAAATAAAGAAATACCGTGAGCCCTATTTCCCAGCTGGGCAGCCAGCGGTGGGGAGGTGAGCTGCCTTTGGCTCTGGGGCTGGCATAGCTGGATGCAGCACGAGCATCTCCTGGTCCCAGCGTGCTCTGCAAGTGGGTATTGCTTTCTTCAGCAGTGCTTTCCACCATCCTCTGAGAAACTGCTCTGTCACTTGGACAGGAACTGACATTTTCTGGAAAGAGTCTCAGATTAAGTGTCCAGGAAAGTATCTGCTTCTCCTCTGATCCAGCCCTACACAAAAGATTCTTGTCCTCAAGTACCTTGTGGCTGGCTTTTTCTCTCTTTCTTTCTTAACTTTTGGTTTTTTTCCCCTTCTTCTTTCTTCTACCTTTTTCTTCTATTTTCCTTTTTTTTTTTTTTAATAAAGAGGAAAACCTTCCATAAGTAAATGCAGAGAAACAGCTGTTGCAGCAAGCAGCTCTGCAGACATGCCTGCTGCCTGAGTCACACACGCCTCTCTCAAAAAATGTGAAAGAAACCGTTACATCAGTGATGTTGAATCAGTTCGTGCCCAAAGAAGCATCCAGGGATCATACTCTTCTCCTGTCAAAGCGAGGTATTAATTTCTCCCTCCTGCTGGCCCTCCTCTTTCCCCTTATTTTGTGAGACAGGAGGATCCAAATATTTTTAGTGAAGGGGTTTCTGCATACTGGCCTCCTTACCTGCACCCCTGGCAGAACAGAAATACTTGAAATGATGAAGGCTGCCCTACTTTTGTCTATGGAAATTTGTATATTTGTATACACCTGAAAATAACTCTTACAGGAGTTTTGAAAAAGGGCAAAAGAGAGCAATAAAGGAAAAAAGAAAAAAAAAAAAGCAAAAAGAAAAAAAACACACAAAGGAAAAAAAAAGGAAGCAAACAAACAAATGAAACACAACAAAACAAAACCAAAACAACAACATACCCCCCCAAATAATAATAATAAATTAAAAAAAAAAAAACCAAAACATAACCACAACAACAACAAAAAAAGAAAGAAAGAAGAAAGAAAAAAAAGAGATCCAGATTAGGTCAAAATTTAGGTGGAAGTTCCTGCTCTCAATTTCTGAGTGAGATTTTTTTAAAAGAAACCAGGGTATGAACTCTCATAAGAACAGGATGACTAATTTCTCTTTAACCCCTTAGAAAAATTCCTACGCTCAGTTCTCCATAAACATTTGTTCCTTTAAGGCTATGGGGACATAAAACTATGTCCCAGGACCTCAACACAGAAATCACCTGGGGGGAGGAGAGAAGAAAAAAAAAAAAGTCTTCTTAGACTTTCATGCATTTATACTCTATGACCACAAAGATGCCAAACCATTTTACCATGGTGTTTGGTTTTGGTTTGATTTGTGTTTTTTTTAAACTTCTGCCAGAGCAGGAAAGCTTAAGGAATCTTAAGTATCACAACAAAAGGGAAGGTTACAGAGAACCTCAAATACTTGCAACTTGCTTGTGGTCTTGTTTTTATTGTTGTGATTTTTTTTTTTTTTTCCAGTTTGTACTCACATGGACATGTGTTGTCAGGAAATGGGTCATCCTCCTCCTGCTGTTATCTCCCTTCTGTTACATCCACCACCCAGTTAAAACCCTAGGAGTGCAAACTCAGGGAAGGAACAATTACTTGAATGGGCCATAACACAAACAAGTGCCAATAGCAGCAGCAATATGACATATAGATTGTCCACTGTATTAAACCAGATGTGTTTTAGAGAAACAATAAGATGTACCTCTTCCTTGCAGATGTGTTCTTTGTGCTTTGGGGACAAATTCCCTGTCCCATACCTGGTAGAGATGTAGATCAGGTTCCCATTATGAGCAGACCCAAATTGTTCTTTTTGAATACTTCATTTCCCCATGCAACATAAAATAATGGAGAATTCATCTGAAGAACTGTACTTCAGTGTACTCTGTATTTACTAGCCCTCTAAAAATAAATACATGGAACAGTGAACACTATAAGCAAATTAAATAGCTGGCAACTTTCCCTATAGAATTTTATGAAGGCAACACTGTCCTCCTCTCTGCAAAACCTTCAGGAGAATTTGAGATCCTAAAACATGCCAGGAAAATGCACAAAGACGACTAATTCTGGAGACGCTAGGCGTCCTGTCACATATCTGCCTTATTCAAAGCCACTGGAGCCCTGGGACTGAACACTGAAGTGAAAATATCTAATAGAAAATTCATTAAAAGTATGTTCAAGCTCAACTCATTTACAGTCCTCCCTGTGTTTCTTAAGCCAAAAAAGCAGTATCCACAAACCTTTCTAAAAAACAGGAAAATCCTCTTGGTTTTGGCTTGGTATCTTTACGTGTGTTGTGAAAAAAGAGACCAAACATCCCAGGTAATGATGGGACACGTGATGATGCAAAGCAGAATTCAGCACTTCCCCTCAACTACGATTGAAACGCTGCTCCCTCTTGTTGGGAACAAATTAAAAAACAAAACCAAAAACCCAACAAACTACAGCAATCTGAAACCTGCCCAAGCAGCAGATAGGAACACGTGAGGAACACCCAGGAGGTTTGCGAGCAAAGCCTGGGTCCAGCTGCACTCACCCGTTCCTCATCTGCCAACCTGCAAAATGACTTGGCTGTGGCCACGAGGCCACGGCTCCCGGGGCGCGTAGCGCTTCTGCACCACGTGTACTGGCATATGGCTATCAGCACGACATTACAAGGTTTCCAGAAAGTTGGGTTTTACCTCCTGTCTTTCCCCTAATTATTTATTTTTGAGTCCTAGTTGATTACATTTTGCTTGCGTGTTCAGCATCACCACGATCAGGCTGACTCCAGCCCGTCTGTTGGAGGGAGGGACTGCACATTCCTATGGTCTTCTGATAACCAGTTCTCCTCCCTGACCTCTCTGCTGAGCAATGTCAAAATGAAGCGTTGAAACCTCACTTTCTGCAATACAAGGGGAGATTAAAACACAGTTTGGAAAATATTATGTAATATTATATCTAATATTTTACTGCTACAATATATGTTGAGAGCAAAATCTAAAGCAAGCACTCCTTCAGCAAATTTTTTTGCACCAGCAAGTGTGTTTCCTCTCCATAATGTTATATATTTAATTGGAAGGTACGGTTCTAGGGTTGCTCTGACTGACAGACACTTGAACAAGCAAAACCTTATGTTAACTAGGTTCAAAGCTGTCAACTGATGCAGCTCTGGAAACTACTGTTTTCAGGAAAACATTCCTGCAGAGAAAATTGTACCTGTCCTACCCATCAGGCTTGATTTTATTTTTTTTTCCTGTATGGTAGTGAATGAAGTTTGTAGTTCTGTGGTAGGTACAGAAATGTTAAACTTCCCCATCTTGGTTTTTCCACCTGAGAAAGGGATCATTCCCACAGCCTCAGGGCAAGGACAGAGCAGCACTGGTTCTCCTGACACCCCCCCAGAGATACCCAGACCCAGGCTTTTGGCTGTGAATAGGACACAGTTCTCACTCCTCTCCAGGGGACCTGGCACAGCCCCATTGCCCTGCTGTTTTGTGGGGCACAGGAAGAGAAGTTTGGCCATGCTAGAGATTATGACATTTGGCCACATGAAGGTCTCCAGAATAGAAAATTCAGCCTTTTTATTCTCTCCACTTCCAGCATGTTGTATCAGTGTATAAATATCTTCTCTCATTGTCCATTTCTTTTGCTGTATTTGTGTAAGGGGAGGAAAAACAGAGCAAGAAAGCAGCAGTTTCTCTCCTGATGGAGCTGAATCCCTTCACTCCCCAACATACAGCTCCAAAACAAGACAGCCATAGGTAGCTCCAACCACACAACCTCAACTACCATTGCTAATACCAACCTGTACTAATACTCACTCAATTATAGACCAAATATTGGCATCTCAATGCTAAATATGCCATCCTTATAACACAAAGCTACAGCAAATACCTGTTCCCTTAGAGCCATGAATTGATACCATCATTATTGTCACTGCAATAGCTGAATCTTCACATTTCAGTGTGGTATAGACCTTTTGACTGGTGCCATTACATCAGGGAGAAACAGTTACTTCCATTCAAGTGAAACTTTTACTTCCATTAAAGTGAAACCCCAACTGTCAGCTCACGCTGGAACGTTACAGTACAACTGCCAGCTCCAGCATTTGCAGATAAAACAGTCAAGGGTCACAGTTTTTTGGCTAAATTACAGCACAAAATTATAATAGCAAGTACATTCTGAGAGGTCTCGCTTCTCTGCTTGGTATTTGCTTTTTTAGATTTATTTCCTCTATCTGTATTTCAAGCCATTGATTGTATATAAGCATGTCAATTCATTAACAAATCAGCTATTTTCTTTGGCACTGGAAATGGGTTGTTTCCCTGCTAAATTAATCCAGCTAGAATGTCACTCGCACACCAATCAGCACTCCTATTCAGAAAGGTCAGGCAGAAAAGTAGAGAGAACTACTTCTTTTCATTTAACCAAAAAAGAATAAGAAAGATTTCTGAACACTAAACCCTCACTGGAACAGGTCACATTAGCACTGTGCATGAAAATCCCTATTGCCTGCTTTTCAGACAGAGGGAATACTGTGGAAACCCCTCTGTCTTGGACCATTACATCCCTGGTACCGTGTCTCCAAAGCGAAGGAGGAAATGTGCAAAGGGGTCTGTCTAACATAGTCTGAACTTCTGGAGATCTCTGGGTACCCAAGGGATTTAAAGGATAAGATGGAGACTTATACCATGGCCTGGGGTGGATTCTGCCTCTGGATAAAATAGAAGATTTTTCACTAAGGAATAAAAGGCAGCTATCTAACCTTGTGTATTCCCTTTTTTATACTGGTTTCTTAAAGACTGTGTTACAAACCTGATGATAAAGAGCATATGAAAAAATGACTAGCGAATGAACTCCGTTTCTCTGAAATACTAGAGTTTTACTCTTCCACTTCCACTCTCCCCTGGACATCGCCAATGGCCCATCAGCCACAACTGCGCTGATCGCACCATCGCTGCTCCCCCTGACAAACTGCTGAATGAAGTCCCTCCAGAAGGAAACCGTGCAGGACACACCTGAGATGCTGCCGATACCCTCAGGGCAAAGTCATCCTACCTCCACACCTGCCCCCACGCGCTCTCGCCTCATCTCAGCTTTTTCTCTTTCTCTACCATAGGCTATATGCCCAGCCATAGATAGGCATATACAGGAGTCAGCACTGAAAAAGCTCTTTTACATCTGCTCAAAGCTCTATTTCTTTGACATTTATAATTATGACCTTTGTCAGCAAATCACTTAAGCATGAAATTAATTTTTAAAATAAGTAATTCCACCGACTTTACCTGGATTACTCATATGTTTAAAGTTAAAAGAACACTTAAATACTTTGCTGTACACGGACCTATTTTTGACAGAGTGTAAAATGTTTCCAGTTGCAGAAAAACAGCCGGTAGTCACATACCGTTCCACCCTCCAACTCAGTTTTAATCTTACTGGCGTTTTGTTTCATTTACACAATAGTAAGCCTCCTTTCCTCTAAGACCCACATGCTGGAGTCAACTTTAAAGGAATTTATATGTGCATACATTACTGTCCCTTGCACAACAGCAGTGCATCAGTATTATTGATGTAATGCTCACCAGTACAGTCAGCTGCTCTGAAGAGTGGTTTATTTTGCAGCTGATCGATGATTTGCTGATTCTGGAAATCTCTCCATATGACAAGTGTTTCTAAAGTATTTAAGGTACTACAGAGCTTGAGGTTCTCAAGAGTGCAATCATATTTTGCAACTAAATCATAGTAAGAAATGTGCTTGCAACATAAGCTCGTAGCAGGTTTTCTACGATTGACAAATCGAATTCATGGTAAATGGTTTTGGTTTATGCAAATTACAAATGCGCGGTGCCTGAAAATTAATCACTGAATCATTCAGTGAATATTTACAAAAGTAATCTTAACAGCTGGAAACCATCGAGAAGATTTTAAACCATGAACTGTGAAGTTAGGTACCAGTAACTCTTCCAGAACTAACTTACAACATCTTGCCCAGTACATATGAACACATCTCGCTGAGTCTAAATATCAGAAAACACCAAACTGACATTAAATATTTCTATAGATAACAGATGGTTTAACACATAGGTCCCCACTCGGGGTTGCCTAATGCATCTGAATCATGTTTTGAAATATAACTCAAGGTTTGGAAAATCTCTAAGGTTTTCAATAAATGGAGTTTAATGTCAAGACTACTCAAAGCAGCTGTTTCTACTAACCATGGAAAATCACATCCAGTTTTTTTGGGGTTTTTTTGCATGACCCAATGTAGAAATTATGTAATTTAGGGGTCCCATCCACCTCCACCCCCACCACTCTCCAAGGAATAACACGCTTTACACGAAGCTACAGTAAAATAACAGCACACGTATCAGAGCTTCATATGTGTTGTCACTTATTACTCAAGAAAAGGTGTTTGTATTTAGCACTCTACTTCTACCTGAAGGATGCTGATTTCATGGCTACTCCAATAGTCAGCATCAATGCTTTCAAGACATTTGAGCTGCATGTTTCATGCCAGCATGAGAAAGATGGAGCATGCTGGAGAAGACAGGGTCTGTATGCACATCTGCTGGTACTCTCTGCGGCCTTGGACACTCATGGGCAGCACCTGCAGCATGCAAACACTGTACCCTTCTCCAGGTATGCAATGACCTTCTCACACCTCTGTAGTCAATAATCTACCTTAGGTCCAATCTGGCCTGCTGCCACCAGCTGCTATTCCCCATCTTTTGCTCTGCAGAAAGGTATTCCCTCGTTTCTCTCCTGGACATTATTTTTCACTCCATGGATCTGCAGAACCCCTTGGAAGCAGCAGAGCATCCACACTGCTTGCTTCATGCTCCAAACACCTCATCTCCTCTACCACCGCTTGCGTCTCCACGCCAGCAGCAACATGTCCAGCACCATCATTACAAGCAGGAAAAATGCAGCCACCAAATTCCACAGACAAGCGCAGAGGTCTTGAGATTATTTGCCCTCGGGAGAACAGACCAGTTGTGCAGACGGATGCTTTGAGATATTTACAGAAACAGGTACCAAACAGACCTACACACACACACTCACCAAAGCAACTTCTGCACGGACTTGCAATGCTCAGATCATTATTTCTTCTGAAAATCAAAGTCAGCAATACTGGAGAAAAGGGAGAAATGATTCTGCAAAATCATGACCGACTTTTTCTGCGGTTCAGGATCTATGAACTACCTCGTGTGCTACAAATGCCAAACACAGGCAAGGTAACGGTACCCCTTTACCACGCTACCTAGAAGCTCCCACCAGGATGAGGAACATCACGTTAACACCATACACAACTCTTCTAGAATGCAAATCTTCACCACAGAGATAGGTAAACAAAACAAAACAAAATAGTCATTGATAAATACTATATTTCTTAAGGAGCAGATCTCAACATCTCCAAACCTGGCTAGTCAGATGCTGACAGAGTTAACTTACTGTAATTTCATGACCTGCTTGTAAAAGAAGTGGAGATTGCATCTTAACAATTTTCTAAATCTGACTTTATTACAGGTACAAGAGAGTTTGGTATGTTCAGCAAGGCCCATATTAGCAGCTTTATGTTCTTTTAATCGCTGACATGGAATGTAAATAGTTTCCTCAATTGCTGCATACTTCCCATTCCTGAAGCAAGGCACACCCTTTGACAAAGATGAAGAGAATAAAAAGTTAAATCCCTGTTTACTAAAGCAATTAAATCCTCCTCTAGTTACTGAAACAGAGCAACCTAAGCATGGGTATCTATATACACTTCAAGGATAGGAAATGAGCAACTAAGAAGCATTAAAACTAACAAAGAGACAGTTCGAGGTTTGGATCTGACGTTGAATAACAAGGTGAACTGGATTTCAGCACATCTGGGTAATGTTTGGGTTCATCCCAATGACTGGAAAGAAAAAGTGGTTTGAGTTGTTTTGCTGCAGAGGACTAAAGAGGTGCCCTGTCATTTTCCATTGAAGTTGTCCATCACCAGCCTGAGGCAGCAGGTACCCAGCCTCCCTTGGACATTTGCTTTCACACACACATTCCTTCCTTTTAACACAGAAAGCTGAACCGCTTACATCTATGGCCTCTCTACTGCAGTAAAAAAAATACCTCTGCTGCTTTTATTTCATAGCAGGGAAACCTACAGAACACACAGATCCTTGCTAACATCAAAAAAAAAAGTTAAAACTTTGGTCTTCCTTTGACAAGCAGCATGTAGTCATCCTGATCCAAGTTCCCACAATATATCCTTGAGATGCTCTTGGAGGAAAAGCAGTTGAATAGTTGAGAAGGTAGACTGAGACTTTGATGAATTTGGTTCCATTTGTCATGCACTTCCAGAGAAGTGACTTCTATATGTTTCTGTATCCCTTTGCACCTGTACCTCTGCTGGGTTTCTGCCCGTGTGACCATCTCTACAGCTGCCCCTGGTATGCCTTTCTGAAAGCTTATGGACATGAATGGGAGTTGTCAGGAGCAGATGGAAAAAGATACAATATTTACAACGCTCAAGCAAGGCCTCAAGCTCAGCTTTGGTCACAGGCCTCGTGAACAGCACAAACATCCCGTCATCAGCCCCTTGCTGGCAAACAGAGAGCTCCTGTTTAAAAGACCATCAGGGATTAAGCCCAAACACTTGACCCATCGTCCCTAAGCAGATGCCGACATCCACTGCATGGATGCAACCGTGGTTGCAGGCAGCGTTAGAAGCCTGGAGTCGTCCAAAACAAGTTCCAAAGACTGTAGGATTTTCCACATTACTGTAAATAAAAGGGCTTGCCACAGGAAAGGAGGACAAACCCAAATGAAATGAAAATAATGATCAACTGAGAGGCAATGTGTCCTTTTTCGGTCCCACACAAATGCAGGCAACCATAGAAATCCTTGCTCTATAAGCAATGAGCAAACACACGGACTCCAAACTGGAACAAAACTCTCTTGTTAGTAGCTTGTTCCGTAAGGAATCAGTAGCAAACTTGGCCCTAGGTTACTTTTAAACCAACAATTTCAAAATTATAACCCTTCTCTGAGAAGCTCCAGTACAAAGTGAACATGCAACAAGGGTACTTACTCATTCCTCTCCAGATTGATGACTAGACGTTTCCTTTCAGCTTGTATTGCCAACTGCAGCAGTGCTGGGTGATTCTGAAAAAGGAAAAGAGAGTTGGTTGAGTCCAAACCCAGAGCCCAGGGAGCTGAACGCACATCTGTCATTGCAGGATCAGGCCCTGCTTGAGAGGAAAAAGCCAAGAGAAGCATTTGTGGTGTCACAGCCCTTTAGGCGCAGCTCAGTGCAAACAACCATCAAGAGGCAACACGGTGCTGTGGCATTTCACACCGGGGTCTTCTAGACACCATGTTGCACCCTTGAGCAATTGCATCACTTGCAACTTTGCACATCAGAGTGCATCTTGCCTGTGAGGATAAGCATGGTGATGCAGTCCATATTGGTTCCGGGAGACGTCTGACACAGCTGTGAATTCTCTCTCTTTCCTCTCTGTATAATAGCATAACTACGTTACACACTAATATAATCTCCTCTTAATGCTCAGTCGTGCTGTACTACTCTTCAAAGGGAGGCACAGGTACTTTGCATGACCATTGTCACTTTAGGATATGCATGTTCAAAGCTCGTACCTCCTGCATTAACAGCAGGCCTGTAGAGCTGCAATCACAATCTAGCAGAAATGCTTTTTCCTTCAAGGCTGAGTATGATAAATATTCACACGTAGAACTACACATGTGATCTAGGACCATCATGGAAGCTAAGGAGCCGCACTGAACTATTGTTTTTTTCCCCTATAAACAGCTAAATATTTTAATATGTATTTTAAACGTTTCATAAGAAACAATTTTAGCTTTAAAAAAAATGGCATGGGAGCAATTAGATAGACGGGCAACAATATTATGAAGTATCTCTGTGAGAACAGCAGACAAAATATTTGTACATATGCAGGTATTTAAGACAATTTTCTAAACAAGACATCAACAGCAAAGCACACGGAAATCCCAGTTGCACTTCAGCATGGAGCAGGGATGGTGACATCTGGATTGCATTTTCAGCACCATCGTGTCTGCGTGCAATTGTCATATTGTTCTTCCCCTGATTATAAACCAAGTTTCTTTTTCATGTCACGTCTCCAAAGGTAAATCTACTATTTGGTTGGAAGCTGTGAAAGAGCATCAGAAAGCCCTGGGGATCCATTTGCCCTCAGAGCCATGAGGGAGCTGAGGCTCCAGTGCTTGCAGAAAGGAGCAGTGCACCTACACAGGCTCTTGAAACTTCAAACAAGAAAGCACAGTTTACAATATGCTGGTTACTCTTAATCCAAAGGACTGGACTCACATATATTTTAAGACTGTTTACACTTAACTTACATTTCATTAAACAAACTTACTGGATTGTGAGACAGTATTTCCTTGTTTCAAAATTCCAACAGTAGCTCTATAAATCAGTTGTTCCCCTGAGCACTCAATCTGCTTTTCTGAAGATTTATGGCTGCCAATTGCAGCACTGAGGCTGGATAATTCTAGGGTTATAGTATTTAATGGATTTACCGAGAGATGTGTCTGAATTTGTGATTGCTACAGTGGTGCCTTGACGGAGCCCCGGCTGCGTGACAGGCAGAACACCCCGCCCATGAAGTGCAATGATTTGGAAAATTGTAGATGTTTATTAAAAAGTGAAATTATGAGGAGGCTGTCATAGACTAAACAAAATTGCAATTTTGTTATAATAAAAAATAGCTGACAACTCCCCAGTGCTCTCAGATGTTATTAAGCACAGATTGTGACTAAGATACCATCGCTCGCTTCAAAGTGTCCTGCCCCGCTGCTCGTACAAATTCAAACACGTTTTTCCCTCTGCCCATGCAAAGCAGCACCAATATTGAAATTCTGCATCTCTGTGAACTTTACAGAAAATAGATCCCACTTGAATGCTAAATAAATGCTCCAGACTATCCTTGGCATTCAGCAAACACATGGGAGTCATTTATTGGCATGAATATTTAGCAGCAGTGTTGATTACCACGTTAATATTAGTGCATTGGTTCCAAACCCCCTCAGATATATGTACTATGGAGTTTTGTGAGGGTAAAATACAATTAATTACAATATAACACAGTAAATAATTAAGATATTGCAGTAGCAGCCCGAATGGAATCTTTTCAGCTAAAGACCCTCAGTTAATATGTAAATGATAACTATGGTTATTCATGAGTTCACAGTGGTACTTATTTGACAGTCGATTGATGTCAGTAAGTTGTAAAGTTACAAAAGCAGCTGCAGAATAAAACAAGCTGTTACAAGACAGAAAATATCTCTCAGAGAATTCCAAAAGCTGAAACCTCTTATTATGGATCACAACAATGTCCACAGTTATCAGGCTGGGCTGCTTTGCGTGAGACCCAGGTTCAGGTTCTTGTTTTAGCAGAGATTTTTCTTTCAAACAAATGGCTCCTTTCCTTGTTTGTCATCTGGGAAGATATGAAACTAGACTTTCTCTTTTGTTATTCTGACTGGCAATCACAAGCATAAATACAGTAAAAATTAGACGCTGCTCAAGTGGTATGGTGATTGGAAACACATCAGCACTTAAAATGGTACATTTCAAATGCTGAAAGAAAAAATAATAATCATTCAGAAAAGATGGTTTAGGTTTGGTGTGTGTCCCCTCCCTTTTTTTTTTAATTTTTTGTTTTTACAAACTCAGACCTTTTACTTTACCTTTTTTTTTTTTTTCCCCCCCATGGCAGTAGAGTCTCCCAACGTATTTGCACAGTTCTGCTACGAGACCTTAAATGCTCATTTTGAACCTCATGAAGCACAGTAATACTCTCCGCTTACAATCAATATTTTCCGAAGGGTGTTGCAAGATGAAATGGGAATTACTATAAATACAGATATCAGATGGCCATTTCATATTTTCTGTTTAGAATAATTGAACAAGCACATTGTGAGGGCACGTACTCTTCTGCTCAGAACATTTCAGAAAGAACCACTTGTTATAAGCCTTCCTTAAGAACCACGAAAAATAATTTCTGTGCTGATACAACTTATTCCCACACCGATCCCTCTAAAATTATCAAACGTGAAAGTAAAGTAAACCTTATAAGAACAGCATTATTTAAACCATAATGACTAGCTTTGTATGATTCTACCTTCTTTTCTCTACAGTCTTCTAGTTCTTTCTGCTCTTGAACTACAATTTGCTGCTTTCTTTTTGGCAATGTTTTTTGTGGCATAAGCAAAGATTTCACCAATGCACACAAACCATTCCCTGATATCCTAAGAGGCAGAACTGACTTCAGGATGATTGAAGTTGTGCTTTCCGCAACTCTCCCCTCTTATTTAGAGGATTTATTTTCAAAATCTTCATCAAACTGTATCAGCAGAAAAGGAAAAGTATTTCCCCCATTAATTTGCTCCTTGCTTGTTTGCTTGCTGAGGGTTGTTGGTTTGAACTGGCATTAGAGAAAAGTCATGTTCTGAAGGAAATTAGGGAAGCAATAAGTTAAGGCCAAGAAGGAATTCTCTTGGATAAAGCAGATTTAAAAAAAAATAATAAAGCACTGCTTGAACAACTGGAAGCTGGTGAGACAGTAGACTGTTTCCGAGGCAGATCAGTTCTTTTGCTCTTTTACAATGGAATTAAAATCACTATGCACTAGTACGACTAGTTTAACTAGTAAAGGGTTTTTTTAGTACTATTACTTTTTCCCCCCTTCAAAATCTCATTGATCTCCAGATCTTCAGATAGAAAGAGAAAAGAAAGGATGGATTGGGGATTAAGGGCTTCCCCTGTGAAGCTGGAGATGGTGCTGGCAGCCCAGCCCTACCACAGATGTGTCTTGGCTGGGACAACTGCATTTCATTGAGGAAAACAGCAAAACCCTCCAGCTGAGCCAACCTGTTACACCTCAACTCCTTCTGTGCTTCACTTACTCTTCCTACCTCTTTCTCCAACTTGCCTCTGTAAAATGGACATGGCAAGAGTTTTCATCATCTGTACCTACCTAGCACGTAAACTGTTTGAAAGGCATGATACCCAAACCCAGAGGTGAGCAAACAGGCACCTTCCTTGCTGTGAATGTGTCAAAGCATAACAAGAACAGTGGCTCAGAAACAGGGATAACACCTTTTCTCTTTTTCCTTTATTTGCTCGCCATGAATACCAGTCTCAGTAGCAGATTTTGGTCTCCTTGTGCTTTCTGCGGCTATTTTCTAATAATAATGATATGATAGCCTCAACAACACCACCACCACCACCACAAAACAACAAACAAGCCACCACAAAATAAAATAAAAATAATCAAAAAAGAAAGGAAAGAAAAAAATAAAACCAAACCAACTAACCAGAAAACCAAAACAACAAAAAATAACTCCACAAGAAAAACCAAACCATTAAAAAATGGTTTTATGCCTGAAATACTAGCAGCCATCCATTTGGAGTAGATTTGCTCACCTCCAAGGGATGCCCATTCTGGAATGTGAATACAAAGTAGTTGTCACCGAGTGTATTTTTCTGTACAGTAATCTAGGAAAACACCTTAATCATTGATGGATCCTCTCTTCCTTTAGGCTGTGGAGGTGGCACACACTGTGATCACACTGCGGTGCTGAGAGCTTTTCCCTTAACACTGACTGTTGAGACTGGGAGGGAATACTTCAAGTCATTTCTTATTACATTTGAAGAGACAGAAAATGGATAAAGTGGACAGCCCTAATGCATATAACTTTGCAACTTCTCTATGAAAGATTTTATTGGATTAACGTGAGTTAGACCAGTATGTAAACTTAAAAGTAAAAAAATCTATTCTACTGGTTAAATAAAAGGAAATATCTATAGATGAAGGTAAGAGTATAAACTCACAACAACAGCATCAACTCATTTGGAAGGAGAAATGCATTTTCAGCTGTATCAGATGTCCAAATCCAGTATTTGAGAATCAGCACAGGAAAAAGAACCAAAAGGGACGATTTTGCTTCCCTGGTTTCAGAGTTTTAAATTATATCTTAATGTGGCAGACTGAAACAGACAAGTTTGTTTAATCCAACAAAGTGGTTTCCAGTCGCTCCACAGCTGCTATTAACTTCACTAAAGCCAACCCTGCAACAGGATCAACTTTGCACGTGTGGTCAAGTTGACCTACACTCACAAAGTGCCTGACACATGCCAGGCCACATTCTGCATGAACTGTCCTGCCAGGTCACCGGTGAGACACTCCCCCTCTGAAATGGGTCACAATTGGCAAGATGGTAGGAAAAAAATAAAAATAAGGAGAACTATGGATTGCAATTTGTTGTATGCAACAAGGATCCTGACATTCAACAGGGAGCAAAAATAAAAATGCAGCAAAACCTCTTAGACTGTCACATTTAATAATTAGTTGCCTGGGGTTTAGAGTGAAGTAAGAGAAATCATATAATCAGTGACAAGCACAGGAGAAGAGATTCTGAAAGTCACTCCAGCCTTGCACAAAGCTTGTCACGGCTGTACCAGACTGTAGCAACAAAGTAGAACTTTCCCTTAGGATGAACAAAGAACATAGGGATGCAAAAAATGAGTGTCACTTATTTTAACCAGCTACTGCAAAGCCAGCCTGCCTCCAACACATATGTGGTCATGGATGGTAGTTTAACCCAGTGTTACACAAGGCAGTTAGATGCAGAAGCAAATCAGTGTTTGTTCATGAAAACAGGGAGGGGAAGAGTAAAGAGACATCTCCATGATGTGGAGAAACCAGAACGTGTTTCTGAAACTTTAGCAGGTATTTAGAACAGCACTAAATACACATCTCATTCTCATAGAAATGACCTACCCACAACTGGCCAAAGACAGCCAGCAAGGACTGCTGCCTTTTGGTTACCTGGTTTCCCCCAGAATCAATACCAAATCAAACTCAATGATATGATAGTCAAAATACTCCACCAGGAAATGATTTGGGAGTATTTCTGTAATGCAGTCTTAAACTGTGCAAAAAGCAACAACACTTACTCTAAGTATACAGCCTTATCTACTTTCATATGATCACAGTATGGCTTGGGTTGGAAGGAACTTTAAAGATCATCTCATTCCAACCCCCCTGCCATGGGCAGAGACACCTCCCACTAGAGCAGGCTGCTCAGAGACCCGTCCAACCTGGCCTTGAACACTACCGGGGATGGGACACCCATAACTTCTCTGGGCAACCTGTTCCAGCGTCTCCCCACCCTCAGAGTGAAGAATTTCTCCCTAATATCTGATCTAAATCTCCCCTCTTTCAGTTTAAAGCTGTTACCCCTTGCAACTACACTCCCTCCTGAAGAGCCCTCCACATCTTTCTGTAGCCCCCCCTTTAAGTACTGTAAGGTGGCTATAAGGTCTCCCTGGAGACATCTATGCTCCTGAAAACAGAAATTCCAACACAAAAAAAACCCCATAAGGGTCATAAATTTATGTAATCTCTTAAGAATAGCTCTGGAAATTAAGGACTTTTGAGATATATCAGATAGTTACATTCCATACAAATCTAGATATTTTTTCTTGTATCTGAAGAGCTAATATCAGGAATTAGAAATTGCATAAATGAGGAAAGAGTACA
>JAAGNO010030244.1:0-37352 GCA_033439905.1 Ceryle rudis | reverse complement strand
GTCCCTGCTCCCTGCAGGGGGGTTGGACTGGATGGCCTTGAAAGGTCCCTTCCAATCCAAACCAGTCTGGGATTCTATGAAGAATGAAAAACATAGTCAGCCCTCTCCTAATATTTCCATGGTTCATCTAATACAGAAATAAATAATAATAAATAAATAAATACACCCCCAAACAGTAGTAAGAGTGTCCACCAAGAAGCAAACTGAGATGACCACCCATTTCACTGAACTGAAAGTCAACTCAAAATGCTTCAAGAAAACCCATAAATTATTCTATCACTGAAAGAGGATTTCAGATGCTTTTTGTCTCCCGTCAATACAAATCTGGCTGGGCTCAGTAAGTTATATTAAATGCACATGTATCTCCTTCAAGCCACATTTCATGCTCTCTAAACATCTTTCTCTAAATTAGATCCTTTCATATTCCTTGAAAAGCTCAGTTCTTAATTAGGAAAGAGTTCTGATTTTCCATTTTCATTAATTCATTTGATTTCAAGATTTTGAAGTCAGAGCAATTGCAACTAAATGAAACCTACTGAATGTCAAAGATGCAATCAGGTTCAGACAATGAGAAATTTAAGAGTTGTTTTGCTTTGTGTTTTTTCTTAATGCAAATAAAGAGCAGGTCTAAATGTCCTGGCTAAACTGAATCCTTGACAATGCAGCAATCTCCAGAAAAGCAATGATATATGTTTTGCTTCTCTGAATGAACTCGGAGGGTTGGCTAGATTAATGCTTAAATCACTTAATTATTTGGCTTAATTCACATGCTGTTCTTCACTTTCAGATCCTTCCCGCTCCCCTCCAATCACACTGCTCCACTGCACCAGGTCTGTGCCAAGATCTCTGAGCTCAGACTTCATTCTCTCTAAACAGCTTTTCATATTATGTGGCTCAGATTAAATCTTCTTCGCTAATTTGTTATTGCAATCACAGATGTGCTTCTGGATTCGAGTTCCCCTTTTGCATCACAAATACCAGAATGCAAACCAGAAGTGAGGAGTTGGTATCTAATTTCCACTCTTTCAAACTGTAATTTGTCTCTGATGATCTTCTGAAGATGAGGAATGAGTTATACAAAGACAGATATAATACTAATATTTTTTAAACTAATGGAAGGGGAGATTTCACCCTGGTCTTGGGCTACTTAAGATAACTTGACAAACTTTCCAAAGCTGTGCTTCCAAGACACATGAATCATTTTTATATCCTGGAATGTGCCCTAAGAGAAAAAAAAAGATCTGAAGATGTCCTCGTAAAGCAAATGGTATTGCAAACCTGTGGGCAGCATCTCACATTCTTCTGCTTAATTAGAAAGAGACTTTTCTTACATATACCTCATCCATACATTTACAGCCTCATCAAAAAGCCGTGACACAAAGCAGCGTGGAAAGGGCAGAAAACTTACCTAAGAAAGTCCTTCATAGAACAAAACACATGTTTTATTCTGAATGATACTCTGAGATTTAAAGTATTAGTGACCAGCGTATTTTTTGCCACAAAGGCAAAAACAAAACACAGGTGAAAATTCCTTTACCATTACTATATACACAAAAAACTGTAAACAAAATGTATCTATTAATTATAAAATACATTTAAAAGGATCTCTAATTAGATTATAGAAGGCCAATATGCATCTAGTTCCTCCTGTAGATAATTTGCTTAAGTACTTTCAGTAGCTAACTGAGCATAGAGAAAACCTGTTTCATTTCTTATTACTCATAGGTTCGATAAGAATAAGCTACAAAATGGTATTTCTAGACCACGCTCCCTCATGACATATTAGATAAACTTGTGGGTCTAAAAAAATAACCCCTGTATCGGGGTTGTATAAATTGGTATTAAAGTTCAGCAAAGATCCACTTTACACTAAATCATCTAGAAATAGCACACCCTTTCTGCATTGAAGGGCAGGAGGTAAATAACTGAAGAGGAGGTAAAAACAGATAATCAATTACTTCAGTTGGCTTCAGGGTTAGTGCTGAAATTCTCAGGCCCTTAGAGAAAAAGCAAAAATCAATATAGCCGAGTATTTTGAGATAACAAAGAAAGAAACATCTCAAAGGCATTTGCAACATGTGATAAAAGTATAAAGAAAAGGCCGCTGTCACCTTCAGCTGCTCTACCACGGAGTGTAAATGTGCAGAAATATTCCCGTTTCTTTGCTGACCTGACCACACAGGGTTAGAAAACAGAGAAATGAAAATTCTGCAGAAGCCTCATAAAATGTTTCGATTACCCAACCTCAGTCTCATGGATTAATGCAGCAAAATAGAATGAGCAAGAACATTCTCTTTTTCAGCTAGCGGATGCTGGAGTCACATACCCATAGGGATGGTGGGGAAAATCAACCTGACAGTAGCTTTGAAAGCATGGGAGAAAGCAGCAGTTGTTCGTGCAGCTAAAAGATGAGAAGTAAGTGGAGTTGCAGGCTGCAAACTCTATTTTAATTGTTCTCTGCTTAATGGGACGTCTTTCCAAGATGTGCCTGTGCAAAACCCAGGCTACCAGAGCATCCCATCATGGGAGAAGGATGTCTACCTGCCTTTCTGCACAGCTTTCAGTTGCCTTTATGTTACCATACCACTCAAACATATATTCACAACATTTCTACCTCTTCTTCTTCACTCCATCACTTGTAGGAGTCCTACTCTACTTTGCCTGCCTTCCCCAGTACTAGAAGCCAGTGAATTAGCACAGCTAAGAGAGAATAATAAAGACTGTCTGAGACAAATCTGTTTTATGTGATTTTGTCTGAGCAAATGCAGTAAAGTTTGGACAATACATAGATATAAATGCTGGTGATAGTCTCAAATTCCCCCCACCTCCAAAGAAATAAACCTCAAGGGAAATTTAAATACAGTTTCCCCAGAGAGACGTGATACACAGAGTAGTTATGTATTTGAAATAGATGAATTGTATGCCATATGCTGTTGACTTGCCATCAGCTCTGGAGATTTAATGTCTTCCAAGGGAAAATTCTCACTTTTAGACAGAGAGGGGCCTTCCTTTTAGACCCAGAACTACAACCCAACTATCATTTGTAGAAAATAAAATAAAAAAGGAAAGATAAAATGAAAACAGAAAAATCATCTTTTCCAGCTTAGCCTTGGGAAGAGTTGGTAATGACAAAAGAGATATATTACTGAAGAGCACTGAGTGAAAAAATCTGTTGAACACCTGAAAATTTCTAACAAAAGGCCAACCACAGCATTATCCACCCCATGCTCTGCATCCCATCTACTTCCTTCATAGCTACTGACACAAAACTGTAGCAAAGACATTGGGGAAAAAAAAAAAAAAAAAAAAAAAAAGGACTCACAACCAGCTCTGGACTGAACACGTTTTCATTCAGATGATCCTTAAAAAACAAACAAACGAACAGCCCCAAACCCATCACCATATTTCTGTTCGTTGCTAATTAACACTAAGACAGCTCTGCAACACAGCCCATGTGGTCTAACCAGGACTTTCCAACCCCACTGTCCCCAAACGTGGTTTGAATTACTTCATGCTTATTGTACAGTTGAAATGATCATCTCAGGGTTTGGTCTCTCTATGTTGCACTGCAGTTAAATCCTCTCCTCCCTTCCCCCTTCCTGAAAATCTTTTGAAGCTTTGACGCTTCTCAAAGTAACAGACACAGATACGAGTCTGCTGCTGCTACCCAACATTGTTTGTGACATTATGCTCCCAGAAAGCCATCGAAGGGCCTCTGGTGAAGCCTGATCATTTCTATGCAACAAGGTTTTCATAAAATCCAGAAAGATACATGAACAAGACTTCGTGCAGCTTTCAAAAGATTAAAATCCCCATGCTAGATTTGTTTACAATGTTTTTGGGCATATGCGTTGGAAAGACATAATAAAGACAGTATGACTAGATGGCACAGTCAACAGTTCACATGGACACTGTCTTTTCATTACCTTTCTCAACGGAATGGCTTATACCTCTTCCTTGAACCTCCAAAATTCCTCAAAGAAAGGGCTTCCTCAGGCTGTCTACTACTGCTTTCTAAAACTACGTTGTATGTACTAAGAGCCTCTATCACTGCTGCAACCAAGCACCTACGAGGCAGAGATGTGCCACTAGATAAGCAACTACATCACGGAGAAGTTCATTGATCTGTCCATGATTACATGGGAACTTGGCAGCACAATGCTCAATTTAACAAGTCCTTCCAAAGCTGGAACTACTTTGTCCCTAAATGAAACCCCTTCATGCTACAAACATCCCAAACTCCATGGCAGGCATCGTGATCTATCTCTGTGATTGCAGTGTCCATCCTTAAATTAATAATAAAATTGAAAGGAACAAACTAAAAGCTCAGCTTCTGCCCAGGCATTTTCTCTTCACCCAGTTGAGACGGGATTATAGTTGATGTTTTATTAGTCTATGTATTACTTAGTGTCTGTTTCTAAATTGAGCAAAACTAATAATTAGAAGAGAAAGAAAAGTTAAGGGGCAACAAAGTCTTCATCCCGAATGAGAAATGGAAATTGTTCACTATGAAGTTTTAGGTATTTAAAGACTCAGAAATATCCAAATCTTATTATTTGAAATGCAGAGGTAGCATAAGTTTACAAAGCAGGTTTATATAAAGGAGAAGGAATGGACTCTACTTGACATCAAATCATAGAAAATGGGGTTTATGAGACCTCAGAGGTTCCTGCTCCACATCAGGATCAACTCTATACCTCACTCATTAGCAGATGTTTCTCTGGCTTTTCTGAAAATCCAGGGCACTCAGAGATTTCAGAGCTTCTCTTCCTCACTATATGCATGTAAATACATCCTTTTCTCATTATCTTCATTACTGAGCTCTTACTTGCTGCCTTGTCAGGCCATTCTTCTGGTCCCTGCTAGACAGCAGAGCGACATATCTAAGAGCGACACAAAAACCAATTACTCACCCTTACTTTCCTGCAGCCCTTTACACATACTGGAAGATTTATCCTGTCTCTGCCCAGTCTCTTCCTCTCCAGAATGATGGTCCCAGTTCTTTGGTCCTCATCGCAGGTCATGGTTTCAGACCTCCAATCATTCCCTGCACTTCTTCCTGTGTTCTCCCCAGGTGACCCCTTTCTCATTTCTTTTAATGGCTGTTCTTCCTGGTAATTATTCAGTGAGGATCTAGTATGACACAGTCTCTAGGGCTGGGGTCTCCAGTGAGATTCACCCCTCAGTGCTCTGATCTGCAGCCTCCCACTTACCCTCATGAGTACTCCAACCACTAGATTATTAATGAACAGGTTTGCACCCCACTGTTGCTTCTTGAGCCTTTCAACACTCTTTTTTTTTTTTTTTCAGAAGGCAATAAGTCCAGCCTTTCATTAAGGGATGCACCCAAACAACTAAATTACCACTCCTCTTAGTGCTGTGTCGCATATTTGAGATTCAACAACATGAGCGTATGAAACTTTGCCTGTTAAAACATGACCTATTGCACCAGACTTCTGCCTTTTGTACTCCTGAGTCATATAAGGTAGCAGACTGCAAAGAGGAAGGCTTCTGGAAAGGTTCATTAGTGTCTCTATAAATAGCGAGTGCTTGCCAGATATGGGTACCACTGAGTTGTGTCGCAAAGTGTCCGCGAACACAGCATGTTTAGAGCAGGACTTTGAAGCACAGGAGCAAGCCAGAGTCTTCTGGCAGGTTCAAAAGTACATACAGTCTTTTTGGAAATTTTTATCCAGCCTCATCAACATATAAATAGAGAAGGGCTCTGCAGGGCTTCCCCCTACTGAGCTGATTTCCTGAGGTGATGAGGGAAGGAGGGGTTTAGAGTCATATCACAAAGCTTAAAATTCTTGCGCACCAGAGGACTGAAGAGTCTCAGAGAGGAGCTCAGAAGACAACTCATCAAGGTGCACAAGAAAATAACATCTGAGGACTGAATAAATTGGTTTAACTTAGACAAAGAATTAGGAAGAGCAAAGATGCCACACGTGTACTTATTGCCTGGGGGACTCCTGAGCAGCTGACTCTGAACTGCTTGAGCTGAGGGATGCTGCATTATTCCCTCAGACAACAGGTATTTGCTTTTACATAGAGACTCTGGTTTCAAAGAAACCTAAATTCCATGATACATTTGATAAAAAATTGTATATCAACCACTCCCCCAAAAACAACTCCATCAAATTTTAGTATGCACATCAGAATTCACAGATAAGAATCCCTCGCACATACAACTTCACCTCAGGCTAAATATACAGGACAAGTTATTTCCTTTCTACTTATGAAGGCAGTGACGGTGACATTGCATCAAGAAACAAGATGCAGCTCCTTACAATCAAGGAATTAAATTTGCACATTCCGAGAGATGCAGAGGAATGATTTTGTGGGCTAGGTAACGACAGCAATAAATTGCCATTTGACTATATTTTATGCTGAATAAATTTTTCACTACCTCACAGCAGACTGTCATGTGCCAGACAGCACACCAATAGAACAGCTCATGAAAGGAATTTCACTGTTGCTCGAGGAACTTTTAAAACTCACACTGCTATGACAAGAAAATATACGCATATAATATAAAAATATAAAATATAAAAATGTAAAAGGGAACAGTGCCTGCTGAAAAAAAAACCAAAGTGTACCACGGTGTCTCGAAATGATTTGGCTTGATTGTGATGCCTAATGTAAGGATTCACATTCAGCTTAAGTACTATACCTTGGTGAGACGCAGCTCTGTGTTTTACCAGTGATGTATTGATTTGTCTTTCACTGAGAAAGGGAAAGATTTTACTGGAAAAACAAACCAACATCACCTTTGAAGATTTCAAGCAGAGACTGGAGTCCTCGTCTAAATTGTTTAGTAAGGAAAGGTGTGAAGAAATTTTTAATACTTCTGTGTAAGAGAAAATATTCCGTCACCCTTTGTTACCTGCCTAAAATTATTAGAATTATAGGAAACATTGTTCAGCTCTAACACACAATAATGGAGGAGCCCCAAGAAGACACTTATTTCATACACATCACAGCCACAATGCCAGTAGCAGCTGGCCCTGTTGCAATTTTAAGCTCTTGAATAATGACACAGATAATATCCACCCTTTCTGTGACTGAATACTGGTTTTATTTCTTATACAATATGCTTTTTTGTTGATGGTTTGCTTCACTGCTTAATCCTAAAATTGGAACAAGTCTATCTACATATAAGGAGTTCATGACATTGGTGAGGATGTTACAAGGACACACTGAGATAAGCTCTCCTGCTTCTAAATGTAATTCCTTCCTAATATATCCTACCAAAGCAGAAACACGGATAAGAATTTCACTCCCTGGTATGTATCTTCCCTCTCAACTACTTGATTTTATGATTTGATTTCAACACACAATCTTGCTGTAACCTCATTCAGTCATTTTTTTACCCTTGCATTTTGCTGCAACTAATTTTCAAACCGTGATTTAAGAGGTGAATCCTGAGACAAGGTTGGAAACTGAATATCTGGATGTATGGATAGAGATAGCAGTATAGATATCAGTATAGCTACTGTATCGATATAGATACAAATGTACCAGCTGGGAAACCCAGCAATGCAGTGGGAAGGCCCCAAGAATCTCTTTTAAAGAAACAGCTCAGGTCTTGCTGCCATTCTCTCCATCTCAAATCACACAGATTGGGACAAACTGGTAAATATTAATTCTGTGAAGATGGAGATTTGAGTTGATTTCCATTCTACACATAGAGAATTCTTTTTAAATTACAATCATAGAATGGTTTGGGTTGCAAGGGACCTTAAAGATCATCTAGTTCCAAATAGTTAACAAAAGATGTATGGAAGTTAAAACTAATATTTTCCATTTTAAAGATAAATGGGTGCTTAAGTTGCATATTTGAGAGCAATGAAATAAAAATATTTAATACACTAAAATATTATTTCTCAAAGTGTTCCATCAAATAAAGTTTTTTCACATCAGTGTAAATCTCCCTCAAAGAAACGTAATCACGTTAAACTTGGACTGATTTATATGGCTCATCATACACTATAAAAATCCCTATTAACGTTCCTCATAGTACTTACAAGCTGCTCCTGAATTGCCTCCGAGATTGTAACAGGGAAAAATCCTTGTACACACCATTGCAAACAACCCTCCCCTTTAAATCTTTAAGAACTAAAATCTTGAAAATATTTGTTCCCTGGTTCTGACAAGACATATGTGACTTAGCCACACGTGCCAGACATCCCTCGTTCTCCCAGAACTGCAAATCCTTGCTCCCCAGAAGTTGTAAGGCAAGAGTACAAATCCAATTAACACTTTTATACTGAAAAGGCCTTGATGTCTCACGGCTTCGATTACACTCTATTCCCATTTTATAGGTAGAAAAGGGGAAGACAATAAAAGGGGAGATCACAGAATCACAGAATGGTCAGGTTGAAAAGACCTTCAAGATCATCGAGTCCAACCTCAGCCTAACACTACTACCCTAACTCTAACAACCCAAAAGATGTTTGATGGGACAAAGCAAACAATTTATGTTTCCATCTTAAAAAGCAAACAAGCCAAAAACAAAACAACAAAACAAAACAAACAAACAAAAAACATTAAAACCAAACCAAAACCACAAAAACCCAACTGTTTCTGCATCCATATCTTAAATTTGCCCCCTGCAACTTGGAGTGTTCACAGGCTCTTGATGCTTGGTCTCCACAGAGCAGCCATTTCCTTTCCTCTCTCCCTCCTATGGGGATCCTGGGAAACAACCACTTTGGCCTGGAGGGATCCCACACATCCCAGTTTAAACCAGTCCAGCCCTATTCCCTTTTTTCCTTTATAATCAACATACCACGGCAGTAAGCAATTCTGCACTAAATTTGCAATGAAATAAAGGTCAATCTTTTGAAATATCTCTTTGTTGCAGCTGAAGCCTTTTAAACCCAGAAATGCTGAAGTAATAAATAGAAGTACCAGAAAGTACAAAATACAGTACTTTATATTTAATCATGGGCATTAAAATTGATTTGAATTTTTTTTTTTTTTTTTAATTGAAATTGATTTTTAACTTTTCTCTACAGGGTGCACTTCTGGGGGTTAGTTTTGTTCTTTAACATACACCACTCACACAGTCAAATAATTAACATGCCTCAATGTATCTCAATAGCTACTTCGCTGAAACCCATGACATCTTTTGGCAATAAAAGGTTAAAATTCACTTTGCCTTCTGACTACAACAGTAATACCTTTGCAAGCTAATGACTGTAACAGGCTGATCTGTTCCCAAATAAACATTTTAGGGATTTCCTGAGGTGTTGTTTTGTTTTTTCTCCCCCCCCCCCAACACCTCCCCATCTTTCTAATTGAGGGAGAAGAATTTGGAGGACGTAGACAGTTCAAATGCTTTTTCAGTCAAAAATATGCATAGCCTGTATTTCTATAGACTTTTTAAACTGAAAAAAAATACATTTACACAGCTTCTGGTTATTCATTTTATAGAAAAAAAAAAATCTTTAAAGCTTATCCAACTCATCTCTTTCTGCCAGCACTCCTTGCCAATTCTTTCTTAGTAATGCCAGTAAAGGCCAAAAAAAGTCTGGTTTAAACAATGTTTCTGTCTGTTGAAACCAAGAGAAAGGCAGTTTCTGTTGGAGATACTCGATTTAGGGATCCCACTTTTTCTTCTGCTGCTGGGAAGGCACCCTGGCCATGTCGGCATAGGCAGAAGGGTGCGTGCAACTTTCAAACAGTAACATGCTAGAAACTGCTTTGAGGACAAACTTATACAGTTCCTCTTATTGGCTTTTCCTGCAACAGATTTATTTCCAGAAACTCCCCTCTCCTTTGAAAGCAGCAGATTCAGTATCTGCCAAGGAAATGGTCCTTTTTGGGGCAGGGATACTCTGGCTGTTTAGATTAACACATCTAAGAGCTTTTGTCTCATTGCCACTTGCCGGGAGTTGAAGCAAACCTCCTTCAGCAGCAGTTCTTTTTCAGTACAAGATGTACTTAATGAGAAAACATCTAGGGAAAGATGATGGAATGGGTGAAACTAAAGTAAATAATGTCATCAGAGAGACACCAGTGTAGAACTTCATCCAAAATCGCTGCCCAAAGGAGCCTGCCATCTCCAACACTCACACAAATGAAGTGTGCAGGAAAACAGCATCCACCAGCGTGCAAAAATGAGACATCTCAATGAAGATCTCATCCTCCCCTAGCTAGGCAGCTGCTTTGACTGAAAATGTTTGCTCCTGTGCCCGCTGAAGTGGCCTCATGTATCAAACACAATTCTCCTGAATATTAAAATTATCTGTAGACTTCACTTTAAACACACAATGTAAAATGCCACCACCTCAGGAGGTGGCAAATCACTTCAAACAGTGATGACTCACTGGGAAGGGTTTGGCAGGTTCACCTCAAAAAGACCCATTATTGTGCACGAATGCTGAAGAGCTCCTCAAAGGATACGGTCAGTGGAGAGAGAAGCGAACAAGGAGATGAACCTTGACAAGAAACCACCCAGTAGCTGCTGGTGGAGGGAGAACGCCAGAAGAGGAAGGGGGAACAAGTTCATTAAACAAAAGCAAAATGAATTTGATCTCAAGGCAAGAGACACAGTAAGGGCAAAGGAATGAGGGCAGGACCTGAGAGCACTTCATTTCCTGAGAGTGATTCAAATTTCAGAGGAAACAGCATATTAGCATCCTGGGACTTGGGGCAGAGGATGAAAAGGCAAAGTCAGAGCTGAGGACCTAAATGAAACTTACTGCATTCTGGTATGCTGAGGAGCAACGAGAGGCAACAAGAGCCCTCCTTGGATTCAGTGGCCCCATCAAAGCAACTGTGTGTGTCTACCTGCTGTATCAGGGTGAGCAGACACATACTTCAGTGCAACCAGTATTACCAGCACAGTTATCCTTACACTGACCAGAAATACCACAAGCACACCCTTACAGGACAGAGATGAGCTCAAGTCCAGTAAAATGCCTGCAGACCTTGTCAGCACCCCCACCACACACACACATCATACAAATAGAGGTTTGGATGAGATGATCTCCAGAGGTCCCTTCCAACCCCTACCATTCTGTGGTTCAGAACAAATGGAAATGCATCGTGCAAATTACCACCAAATGGACTTCTGACTCCAGCCTCAATAAGCTTCAGCACTCCATCGTGTCCACAATGCTGTAAATTGCAATCATTTGCTTTAATTAAGCTTCGAAAGCTCAATTATACTTTAAAAACGTGTCCTTGAGGAAAGACAGTGCACAAAAGGGACGTGCAATTTCCTCAAGATAGAAAATGAACACAAACTTCCTGCTAGGACATCAAAATGATACAGATCATCTCAACCTCATCTACACAAGCTTTTCAAAAACAGTGGGCTGATTTTTTTTGGCAAGCCATTTTATTTCTAGAAAAGTGGCCACACTCTGAAATCCTTCTGTTGTCAAGATATTATTACTGCATTTTAAAATAAAAAGGCTTATTAAATCAATCCTAATTATTTTTTCTTATCAAGCTTTAAACTGCATATAACCTCTATGGTTTCTCATTAGCATGCTGAGAAATGAGAAATATTCCTATAGAAGAAGTAAATTAACTGGGGTTTGAGTATATCATATTGAAATAGAATCATAATTTAACAACAAAGGCATCAGGCTTGGTAACGATAGGACTCAGTGGATCAACCAGCTAAATTTACTACTTCGTCCCTAAAATATACACTGAGTACAACCCAGTTTCCTATGGCTTCCTGAGATAAGAGCCTTCATCACAGCACGTGTCGGAGGACTTTAGTCCTTGGAATGACCCCAAGTTCTCCTGTTACCTTCAAGCCTTCAAACAACTCCTTTCAGGAGCTGAACATCCCCTATACCAAGAGCATATGGTGGGAGGGAATCTGCCGCGTAGGAATTGTGTTGGGTTCAGTTTGACTCAAGACAGTCACAGTAAGAATTAAGAACAAGGGAGATTCTCCTTTAGCTTGTTAAAAAAAAATAAAAATAAAAAATGATCACATGTTCATAGCTGGAAAGCAAAGTATTATTTTAATCCAACACTGAAATTCATACCTTACGCTCTCAAGATCTGTTGCAAGAGACATGAAATAGCCAAGTCTAAGCTAAATTAATTCAATATGAAAATGCCTCGGTACAAGAGCTTTAGAAACCCAGCATAATGCTGCCTAATTGCAAGAATGTCGTTTTTGATTTTAATCCCACGTTGAAGGGTTGCTAGCGTCAACTGCATCATTAAGATCAAAATTTTTTTTCTTTTCTGTTTTATTATGGAAAATGTGATTTGTTTGTTTGGGTTGGTTTTGTTTTTTAAATACCAGTCTGAGAACTCACGTTAAAGAAGATCGCTGCAGCCCCATCACCTTACAGAGGAACACAGGAATGGATTCCTCAAGCTCCAGTCTGAGACACTACCTCATAGCTGGTGGGTCACAGGCAGCAAAGGCAACAAAGCCCTTCTGCAGCATCCCATCATATACAATCGCTGGCAGAGGGAAACTGGGTGGTACGGGGAGACAGAGCTTGCCCAAGACTGTTCTAGCACTGGTGATCTTTATGGGCCAAGTATGACAAAATTCCTCCCAACAGCTCAGCATGATACAAGCTCATGAAAGGGACTTTTACCCCATTGAGGGCTCCAAGATGCTAAGGCAAGGAGGGGTAGGGTGTCTGGTGGATGGTTAATATAAAACTCTACATTTTCTGTTTATTGAAATGGCAAATCTCACTAATATCTGCTATTTATACTGAGCACAAACTATCGCACACTGCTTTACAAACTTAACACACTGTATCACTTAAGCTAAAAATGAAATGGACCATTTTCTGGGATGATTCCCAATTGTTTAACACTTCCCAGTATGCCTAAGCGTTTCAGGCAGGAAATGAATCCTAGTATATCTAGTTGAGACTAGGGCACTGATTCAGTGCAGACAGAGAAAAAGAATTTCCCCTACTCAATCACCAACTCAAAAAGGTTTGGGTTTTTTTTATTGGTGGTCCCAGCTCCAGGAATTTCTCCAGCCTGTAGCTGCTGTGTAAGATCCAGCAAGTCCCTGGAACCAGGACACACCTAGTGACAGCTCTAAAAAAAAATTAATAAATGAAACCATCAGATGGATCGATTGGTTAAACACAGGTATGGGGCTGGCTGAGAAGAAGGGGACGTATTTTACTCTGTGAGAACTTCCTCTGTCAAAATGGGAGGGATGGCTTTAGCTGCATTTGCTCACCCAGTGAAGCAATCCAGCCCTCCTAGCACAGTCACAGAAAATCAAGAGTAGCAGAGGAGGTGACACGCTCCCTTTCCTAATAGTTTCCATGCAAAAATTATGCCATTTCTAAATTAAACAAATGCAATAGAGTTATTAAATAATAGAGCATATTTGAACTAATCAGCCCTCACAGTGGCCCTACAAGGCAGGGGTATAAGTATAATAAAAAGCAGAAGAAATAACAAATTGTTTACTAGGCTATTAAATTAAGGACTACCAGGTTAGTCATTAAAGGCTCAAGGAGCAGATCTTCTGAAGAATTTTATCGAGGATTAGTGCAGTTTCTCACACCGCCGAGGCCGTCTGTGCCAAGCTACATTCCCAGCTGATGACAAAGCCTGAGCAGCATGCACAGCTCTGCCTCTTATATTTGATCCTCATGAGTCATAAAAATATGGAGAGGACTATAAATTCTGTTTATGCCTCTCTCGCTTAAGATATGTAAAACGACTATGTAAAAGAGCTATGAAAGCTGTCCTCTCAGTCTTCAAAGGCTTGTTTAAGCAGCACTGTATGATTCCCCTTAATACAATTGTCTGGAAGTCTAAACTTTGGTAATTATTTCAAATGAAAAAGAACAGCAGGAGGCTCTGTTGAAGGGAATATAAACAATTATCACTTGCACGAAAGCTATGCCAGTTATGAAATAAGCTTGAATGGGTTTGCTCTTGAAAACACTGAGCACTAAGTTAATTATCTGACATAGCAGGCCTCTCGGCTGCACTCCATGCATCAAACCCTATATAGAGAGACATGAGAACACCAAGAAGTGCAGCAGAGCAGGGAAATGCGAACCAGTACAGAGACCTTTTTAAATCAGGGTATTTCTAATGGGTGCAACAATAACTTCATAGAATCATGAAATGGTTTGGGTTGTAAGGGATCTTAAAGATCATCTTGTTCCAGCCCCCTGCCATAGGCAGGGACACCTCCCACTAGAGCAGGTTGCTCAAAGCCCCGTTCAACCTGACCTTGAATGCTTCCAGTGATGGAGCATCCACAGTTTCTCTAGGCAACTTGTTCCAGCGTCTCCCTACCCTCAGAGTGAAGAATTTCTTCCTAATATCTGATCTAAATCTACCCTTTTTCAGTTTAAAACCATTACCGCTCCTCCCATCCCACCACTCCACTCCACGATGAAGAGTGTCTCCCATCTTTCCTGTAGGCCCCCTTTAAGTACTGGGAGGCCACGATAAGGTCTCATAGTAATACTGAAGCTGGTGTGCACAACGTAACTCCAGATGACATGCTGGACTGTGATAGATTGTGCCTATTCTGACAGTTTGCAAGAGAAATGCAGTAGTGCAAGTGCATAAAGGTCGGATTAAACAGGTTCGGCTCATCTCTGCTTAGCAGCTTTGAATACGTTCCTGACTCCCCAGCATTATTCCTGTGACATTTTAACAAACTTTAAAGTTATTTCTTGTGCCTTCCAATGATTTTTTTTCTTGTTTCAATGGCAAAAATCTCTTTTTTGGTAGGTGTTGAATTGAGGCCTTACAGTGAAGGCATGAAAAAAATGCAGAAAGTTGAAAAGAATTGGTGAAATATCTGATACCTTTGGTAAATCCGGAGAACCAGAAAGATAAATATCGACTCTCAGAGCACATGATATTTTTACAGCTAGTGCAGAACGTCACATTGAGAGTCAAGTAATCACTGTCCAGAATGACATGAAGATAATCAAGATTCTAATGTTTGTTTATGAACACAATCCATAACACAACGCTTCATGAACAAGGCAGGCAGAAAGGCAAAAGCTACTTCCTCACAAGCTCAGTGAGATGCAGTGCATGCTAAGCAGTAGAAAATGGTAATCTTCTGCCACTTTACATGCAGAATCTCTTGAGCTGTGACAAGCATAAAGTTAAAAACCAAAAGAAATATGGTCTATGTATATATTTACAGCTGGCCTTCATCTTTATCTTTGCATTTCATTGCTAGAGTTGATATTCAAAGTATAACATAACACCAAGAAAGGGGGGGAAAAAAAAGTGTTGCTACAAGAAAAGGAACTAATCTTTCCTTTCTCAATGCTTCTCACCTTTCTCTTCTCAACTCTTCTCATCTTTCTTTTCTCCTTGCTTGAAATATTTCCTTAAGATTTCGATTTGCAAACCTGATTCATACCAGCCCAGCCAAAAGAAGGAAACTCATTCACACTAGCTCAGAGTCTGGCCTTGAAAGCTTCAACTTGGTGAAACAGCTTTAATGTTCTCTGAATCCATTCCCCGCCGCTCCCAACGGCAAATGATTTTCTGATTTACCTGGATTTCAATTTGTCGGTGTTGGAGTCATAGCTGTTCTTCATCAGGGAAACCACTGCTGTTCTTCCCATACTCTCTGCCCACCATGGGCATCTGTCTCTTCCTTTGCTTGTCTCTAAACCCTATGGCAACAGATCCAAATCTCCTGGTGTGTGGAAAGCCATCCAGCATCCACCACACCAAAAGAGCGGTCTAACTCTCTGCAGGGTGGGGGAGAAGCTGCTTTTCCAATACACTTTTTATATCTTGAGGTCAGTGGCAGTATTTTAAAAGAGTCAGGTGAGGCTCACTGTGATTAAAGGTCTAATCCATCAACAGGTGGATTGTGGACATGTACTTTCTCATAATTACTTTTCAGAAGTTACACAGCCAAATTTGCTCATTGTCCTCTAGACATCACCCAAATTTAATGTTATAAACCGAATTCTCTGCATCATTTTAAAGCAACCTGGGCTGGCAACATGCAAACTCAAAAACAACCTAAAGAATTTCAGGGCTTCCCAGCTTTTCATGTGGCTCTGCAGAAGCCACACTCAGCTCTGTGTTGCCTGGTTTTGGGTCCTCCAACACCTGCCCAGGTTCAGCTACATTCAGATTTGTCTTTTTGAGTGGCAGTCGTAGCCTGACTGGAGCATTCACCTATACCTGGAGCAGCTTAATACTGCACTCGGACAGATACAGAGATCAGAATTACAAAAGTATGCGCAAAAACATCAGAAGATGAAAATCATCACCAGGTAAGGAGAAATGCAACTGGCTCGTTTGTGTTCTTTTAGAAACCTCAGAGGACTAAATCTCTCAAAGCATTTGATTAGCCCCATGATTATATCTGCATCCTTGCAGGGGGCAGGAGCAATTGCATTACAGATCCTGCACAGCCACTATCAGAGAAAAACCCCACATTTGAGTGACAGATGCCAGAACACGAAGACTCTTAGGTTTACTTGCCTCATTGATCACATCATATATACAACAAAATGCTTTCCATTTCCCAGAAACCGAGTGCATTTTAAGATCTGGACTACACCCTGAATACAAAGCCAACTTCATTAATGAGTGTGTCACTCCAGGAGAATGAATGTCAGCTCAGAATGTCAGATCCCACACTGGGATCCCCCCCAGCATTACACCTATTTCATGTCTGCCCTGGATGGTCTCTGCCAGGCAGCGTTTCCCCCCAGCTAATAACATTTTCATCATAGAAACAGAGCCAAGAAACCTTCAATGCCCATGTGAAAGGCTTCCTGCCTAGCACTTGTCTCTCAAAGGCACGTGCTTCAGGCTCAGGTTTAACACAACCAATATTACCTGACCTGCAGCTCCTGTGATGCAGGGATCTGGCACGCATTAACTGGTGTGTGTCCCTAACAGGGTGTGAGGATACAAGCTGAAGCCAAACAGATGGTCTTCTAAAAATCTTCCCTAAAGTGTTCTGTGTACTAAAACATCACTTACCCAACTCTCATCAAACTTGGCTTGATTTGCAAGTCTCAAGCCAAGTTTGAAGAAAAATATTCAGCTGGAAGCATGCAGGGAAAAGAGTCTTTTTCCTACACTTGAAGAATACAAGAATGAAACAATTTTGTTCAAACCTTAGAAAAGATTAAGAAAAATAAGAACCCAACCTTCTTGGGTTGAAACCAAGCACTCAAGTACTTGGGGGGGAAGGGAGAGGAATCGACAGAGAACACAAAGTGAATAAACAAATGAAAAAGAGAAGTGGAAGAACTGGAGTTATAATGTATAATGACCTATCAACGCGTTCTGTAATGCACACAAAGTTTCAGCGAAGACGGAAATCACATCTGCACTGAATATGGGCAGTTATTGTTTGAAAGCACAGAGCGATGTTGCACAACACTTCAGGGTCCCAATTTTACTGCCACATGCTCACAAATAGTTACTCATCGGTAGCCCTGACTTGCAACAACTGGGTACTCAAAATAGCAGCCACTAATTTTATCAGCGTGTTCAGGATTAGCAACTGGATATTATAAGCAGCTAATAAAAGAATGTAACTGGGCACCATTCATATATCCCAACTGAAAATGATCTACATTTTCCGCATTCAACAAAAGATGCCAGGAGAAATGTTACAACCACCACCGAGATGAGCAGCGTGGTGCAGTTGGAAAAAGCATACATGAATTTCCACAGTAACTTCTCTTAAGTGCACATATTTTATTTTGAAAATGTGCTTCCCTATAGAAAGAATTTGCATCTTTTTAAACAAGAAAGAAGCAATGGCATTTTAGAAATAACACTACCACAGTGAGATCCTGGGCTTGGTCTCTTCTAACTTCAACTTGGGGTGGGGAAGGCAGGGAGGAAATTGATCTGCCTGGTAAATGATGGGTTATCTCCAGAAACAAAACACTACATCTATACTTAGGGAAACCCAGACTCTTTAAATATCATTTGATTACATGTCTGATTTTCAAATTGGGGTTTTCCTGCCATTGATTTGAACTAGCATTCTTAGGAAGTACCTAAATCAGGAGATGTCCTTGAAAAGAGTGCACCCTAAATGTATTAAAGAAAAACCAGGTTACAGCAAAGTAACTTCTTCAGGTTTTTCTTCTCAGTCTATGTAATTTTCCTGCTGCTGGTGAGCAGGTCGGTGTGTTTGAGCAATTCGTCAGTGCGACTAGTTCCAGCTTTTTTGCTTCTGTGCTGCATAGGTGGCCCTCAACGAGACAGTCATTAGCTTAATAAAAATTCCTGACAGATTCTGAATGAGACGTTCCAGCAGATATTGCAGGGACTCCTGGGGTAAATAAAAGGACATTTTTATCTTGGAGTTCGAAAAAAAGAGTACACTGTGCTAAATGACTGGCGTGGTTTCTCAGGGACTAATTGTTAAGCAGGAGTATTTACAATCAAAGGATTGGAGAATGGGACTATCAGTGCCAGGCAATTATCTATACACAAATAACTTTAATGCTTTGGCATTTTTATAACCGCCACTTTATTTATTTTACTATATATTCTATTGCAACACCATTCCCCTGGTTACAACTACAGGGTATTTCATACTTCTTTTTACTCCATATAAAATTAAAATAAAATGGAGGAACACTTTGAAATGAGAGGAAGAACAATAGGTCTTATTTAATGCTGAAATACAACAGTATTTAACTTTTGTGCTTTTGATCAATATTTATGTGACAAGCTATTCATTACTCTTCTCCTCTACCAGTTTAATGCCGTCGTTCTTCCCGCAGCATGATCTGCACTTTTGTGTATTTAATTTATAACAGTTTCCATGGAAAAGGAGTATTCAAAGAAAAATAAAAAATAAAAAGTGCTGATACAGCACGTGGATCTTTCTACCAAGCCACAAATCTTTTCTAATGTTCATCTCAAACTGAAAGCAATTCTGGGAAACAAATTAATGATATAAATCACATTATCATTACTCACATAAAGAAAGATACTCTGTTGTAACTCTTTCAGAAAGCTATAGAGAGTAGCTAAAAGAACTCTGTATGGAGAACGCCTGCTTCTAATTAAATGATCTAAAAATAGAGTTGCACATACATCTAGGACCAAGCCATCTGTGTTATCTCTCCAAGATAAGCCATTATACACCCACAATGATACCCCTTTCATCACTGCAGATATTCAAAACTAGGACTTCTTGCCCATTTCAGAAGGGAAAAAGAAAAAGGAAGCAAAATGTTGCTGCAGACAAGATTTGTTTGAAAGTCAGGTTGCTTGTTTTGAAATCTCTTTTCACACCTCCTTCTGTCAATCAGCAGCACAATTCAAAACGCTGTCCCGCAAACAGTGGCAGCAGTCAAGCAGGATTTCTCCATGAAACACTTGCCCAAAGCAGTAAAGAAAGTAGTTTCTAAAGGGCTGTCTGGGCTCTTTGCATTGTTTATCTGCGATGTTTTTTTGCTTTGTTTAGTTCTTTTTTTTTTTTAAGCTAAGAGATAAAGCTTTTTTAAGCTAAAAATGCAACTTTATTCTCCTCAGACTGACAATTAAAAGAACAATATAAAAAGTAAGCTGGAACAAAACTAGACCTGAGTAAAAAAGTTTGGGTAAGAGATTCCCGTGACATCTGTGGTGATAATAAACAACACCAACAACCTGTCTTCATACTTCAAGCAGGAGACCAAGGAGACACAAAACAGCCTTTTTCTTTTTCAGTTACCCATATTATCAGCCAAAGTCTGAGGGGAAAAAAGGAGGAAAGCTTATCAGAGTCTGTCAAGAGAAGGGAAACAAGCTCTGCTTAGTCAGAGCCAGGGACAGATTATCCCCTTGTTAGGCAAAGAGAAAGCAGAGTCAGGAGACTTGTCCCAGTTCCCGCTGTGGTACACGGGATGGCATTTGGGGGCCATCTCCCATGATGAGCTCCACATAATGCCTCAGGCTGCAGTCAACAAGCAACATTATTTACACTTCTCCTTAAAGTTCTTGCTCTTAAACTGTATTTAATCAAACAAATACATTTATTTGTTGTATTTGCCCTCAGTTTTGGGGCTGGTTTTCTCTTGTATGATACAATCTCAAACAATGTATGTTAGCCTCTTGGAAATTATTATTTCACTTTAAGCTTCCATTTCAGCCATCAGAAATAAGAATGCCACTTTACAGTAGAAGTGTATTAATTTCAACCAAAGATATTTTCTTAAATTAGGTAAGTAACTATTTTAGACAGCAGATTCTCTACAAAAATACATGAAAAATACTCTTATAACCAGTATGATCAAGCAAGTGCATTTACTTTTCACTAAAGCCTTCCAACTGTCATACCCCTTAGAATAAAATAATAAGCAAAATGAAGACTAACCTTTGAATAAATGCCATTTACTGGTCTCCACTGTTCTCCATTCAAAAGGAAGGGAATTGTTATCTCATAATCTTTTGACTGGTCCTTTGGCATCTGCTGTCTCGAGGACTCCAATTTGCTGTCCACATTCTCGCCTAGGGACAGGGAGAAGCACATCATGTTAGTCAGGAACAGCATCCAATGTGAACCTTGTTATTTAAGGAACCTGGCAGCATATTTCAAAAAGGAAATAACTCAGGAAAAGAATGAGACATTAAAACATTGTGGGGTCATACTGCCAGTGTCAAAATCTACACAAATTTCCGAGAGAGCTGGGGTTCTGGGAGAGGAGTGTCGAGGTCGAGGAGATGACATGCTTCTGTAGCTGCACAAAACAAAGGCTGTACATAAGGCGCAGAGATAGCAGGATGCAAAGATAAGGAGTTGGGATCCAAGACTTAAATAAAAAACTTGGAGAGGTATTTGCACCATTTAAAGCGTTACATTAATAATCAAACTAGAGTTTGGATGTTTTTTTTCTTCCATTGAAGAGGACAGCAGGAGGGAATGCAGTAGCTGGTTGTCTTTTCAATGTCATCATTAGGAGGGGAAAAGAAGCTACAGGGATTTAAAGAATATAAGATTTTTATCAGCAGTGTTTTTCCATAATTAAGGTAAGAAATTAGCCTGGATCATTCCACTCCCCAATCCCTCTTCTCTCCATCCCTCTTCCCAGATACAGGCACATTGGCTCAGATTCAAAGCAGTGGTGGCAGGAGCAGCAGACAGAGCCCTGGGGATGTAGCGGGAGCCCAACCCTCCCTTGTGTGAACAAACTCTGCAGTGCATGACACAGGCGCCCTCAGAGCAAGACAACAACCCCAAATTTTTCCCTTATCTCCTTTCCTTTTCTGCAGTGGGGTTGGCCAGTCCTCGCACTTTGTGAGCTGGAGTTACATCATAGATGTCACAACCCAATTTGGGCCTCCTGGAAGCTCTGGGTTTATTGTACACAGCAGATTTACCACGTTTAATCCTCAGTATTTTATTATCCCTTAAACACTCCAAGCACCACCTTACTCTGCCTGACGTGGAAACGTACGGTTGCACTCCATTTTAACCAGTATGAACTGTGTACGACAAGAGACTGAACAAGAGATTTAGCAGCCTCTGCATTTCTATATGGACATGCAAGGAGGGCACGTAACATCAAGGGTGCACATTCTCTACTCCTACACAGTCAGATGACTTCAATTCATACTACAATGTCAAAAAGCTATTTGCATGCAACATTTATCAAGTGTTTTTCCTCTCACCAAACATACTAATGGTATTGTGCCTGTCAAAGCAGAGTCGGAGAAAAACAGTATTGAGTACTAGAGATGGAAATGGTATCGAGAATAAATCATAAAGAGGAGACAGGGATGGCTTCCAGATACCATGGGACGCTCAAAATGCTGGTGGGTTTTGCCACACTCTCGCTCTATCCTCACATTGAACCCCCTGTGGGCACCTCAAGGATGAGACCTGAGTCTTCACAGGTGCTCTAGAGAGATGTCCAACCTCTGCTAAGATGGAGAAAGGCCAGTGTTACCTTTTTTCTTCCTTCCCCCCATTGCCTTTGTGCTAGGAGGTAGAGAGGGGAAGGTGACAGGGCAGCATTTTAGCAGCTCAGCTGTTGCTCAGAGCTGAAATGGAAGTGAGAGATGAAATGGAAGTAAGAGGAGACCTGTAGGGTCAGACCTGCCCACACAGCCCAGTGTTTGGTATTGCCATCCCAACAACCTTACCAACACTCTCTGAGGATCAGGAGCTATGTTTTGAGTGCAATGACACCCACTTAATTTGAATTAGTTTAAAAACATCTACACAGTCATTATGGTTAAGCTGACACGAGAGAAAGACAAGTTCAATATTTTCCAGCATGCTTTTAAAAAATATGACACTCGTCCAAAAACACCAAAACCAGGCCAAGATAAAAAGGTAAAAGTCTCCTGGGGAGAGGAAAGTTGGTTGTTATATGGATGTTCCTGCAGAGAAAGGGTTCTCACCCCACCCTCAGAGCAGCCCAAGCTCAAGTGACAGGGGTCTGGGAGGATGCAGCGTCAATTCTTGGGATGCTCCAAACCCTGCAGACAACTGGGTTGACCTCTGTGGAGGCATATGAGATACCATCTCATCTGCCTAGGAGGGTCTAGGCAGAACCTCTAGGCAGCTCTTTAGTCTCATTATCAGGCATGAAGCTCCCTGCACAGAACAGAAATTTATGAAGCGTATCTTGGAGAAATGAGAAAAGTTTGGCTCTAACCATGATTTTTTTTTTTTTTTTTTCCCTTGGCTCACTAGAGCAGTCTCAACTATATGATTTAAATGACTCAGGTCCTTCTATTATTTCATAGGATTTACATTCTGAAAGTTTCATGAGACCTACATTCTAAGAAACCCTACGAGCATACTTTCCCCCCACGGATGCATCGTCTACACCGCTTCCATCCCATCTTATACCACGGAGCTGCAGCTAGATGTCAGGAAGCATCAAAGTCTTTCTGCTATTCCTACATGTGCACGATGCCTTTCTTCTTCATTCTACAAAGCATGAACATCACAACATCACCCGAAACAGAAGAAAAAGGAGAGGGGGAAGGCAACAGCCATGTGTTATTCCCTCGTTACATGGCATGGGCCAGAAAGTTCAACTACTATAAAAATATCGAGGGAAAAGGCAATAATATCAATAGAAAGCGTGTCTCAATTTTGCCACTCCTACTTCTCTGTCGTCATGACGCAGCGATGCTCGTGGTGCAGAACAAAGTATGGTTACAGTGAGCAGATTTAATCTTCCACACATGCTTATTTATCTGCACACCGAGACGGCGCAGTGTGCCGAAGCGTTGATAGTCTGGAGACAGACATCAAGACAGGTTTATAGGCAGCAGTTACATCTTTATTGGAAAAGATAATTTATTTGGGGGGAAACAAAACAGACAAGCTCTAGGGTTTGCAACCTCTTCTGAAGCCAGAGCATTTATAAAACACGAGATCAATTTCTGTCTGGTTGCTTTGCTTCAGCCAAATATTTTGCTGCTTATCTGAATGTTTTTATTTAAATTATTGGGTGTGATAAAAATCACAGCTTCCTGCAGAAGGCAGGGAAAGCACTGCAGCCCAGACACGGGGCCTCATTCTGAGGAGCACTTGGGCACATGCTTAATGTTCCGCACTTGCTCAACTCCCAGTGCTCCTCGGTGTGATATATGCACATTACATGACTCCCCATTTTGTCACTGTTAGAAATCAGCTGAAAAAAAAAGGGGCAGAATTTATCCATGTGATACATGCACATTAGTTTCTTCTCCAAATCAAATAACAATGGGGGGTTTCTTTCCTGATTTAAGGTCATTATATTTAGGTTCTATGAGTATTTCTGAAAGACTACAAAAAGAGAAAGAAACCTGCATCATTGATAACTAAACTCCGGATCAGTATTTAAATATAAAAGTGAGGAGAAGATAAAAAGGTAAATCCTTTCAATAGGATTCTGCAGCCTGACTGCAAAGCTTCAAAGAACACGTTGCAGAAAATGAGGGATCACAGCCAATGAAAAGCTCATATCCATCTGAGATGGGAAATACAGCAGCATCTAAAGGGCCACTGAGCTTGACTGAACAATGAGACACAGACATACAAGACATAAGTAGAGGAAAAGCCTAAGTCAAGAGAAAATAAAAATAATAAAAATATATTAAACACAATAAAATAATTAAAGAAAAAAAAATCTTGTGGAAAAAGGTAGGCATAGAAAATTGAAGTTAAAGTGTCCTGGAAACATTGCAAAACTAGGACAAACAGATGATTCTGAGCAATGGTGTGGGTTTCTGGGTAGGTATGAAGGCGAGATGGCTGCTGGCAACCTCAAAAAGCCTTTGGCACGCACGGCCCTCAACTCAGACAAAGTCAAAGACACCACGGAACTTAGCCCAGTGAGGGATATTTCACCCAGTCTCTTGCACAATGGCTGAACAACACACCCTCCAAGTTTTCTTCCGTTGGTTTCAGGCCACTCATGTCTGACCGTAAGACCTACCCTCCCAAAGAGCATCCAAGGGGCACCAGGAGAGGAGCGCAATGGGATGGGACGGGACATCTGCGCTAATGAAGGGTTTCCATCATCTTGATCACATCCCCCGAGCTCCCAGTGCTGCAGTTCTTCATGCGCACAGACGTGCTGGTATTTCCCCTCTGCCACTCTTCATCTCCTTTACCCATTTCCATTATGATTTCTTTGAAGCTGGAGCCATTAGAGTTGTTTGCATTACATTAATAATGAGGCCTCTTCTCTCTGGGGACTCCGGGTATTACAGCAATATAAATAGTGTAATAATTGAAATCAGAGAATTTACATTTTGGTAATGTGTCATGAGAGGGGGAGAAAATCAGGCCATCTGTATAACCAGAAACTTTTATTAGACCCAGGTTTCCTATCTTTTGTGTCACATGCACCTACTTACTCACCTACTTATTTTCCATTTCAGTGAAATTCTGTCCAGTTCTTCCTGACGCAAGCTCGTCTCCCACTTTTTCACATGAAAACCTTCACAGTTGTGTCTATCTGTTTTCTATTTTCAGCCAGCACTGAAGGTAACGCTTTTGATCCACAAGCAGCCCACGAGCTGATGCAGCGCCCTTTATTCTTCCTTTTTTTTTCCTTTTCAGTAATATAAAAGATACTTTGTACAAATAGCAAGATGAGTAGATGTGATCTGTCAGTGACTTTTGTGTGGCTTAAATATTCTTCATCTGCCATGTACTTCTACAACTTTTCTTCTTCGCACGGTATCACACAAGGACTTGTCGGCAAAGAAGTTAAGAATAGTTTTCATCTTTTTGCTTTGTGTTCCAGTTCCTCGGAGCTCTGTGCAAAATAAACTCCAAGCATGCAACGTGACATCTTTGTTCAACGGCCGCTGCCTCCTGAAGAAGCCCAGATACACTTCAGATTTGCATTTACTTAAAATTAATAAGCTTTTAGCCAGGCAGTGCAATTTATTTCTCCTTACAATAAACACAAAGGTCAATGCACTCCATACTGAGTGGGTCTGGATGAAATGGCCTGAAGGGGAAGGAAGAACAAAAAATGTCCCCCCAGCTGCACAGTCCTGCCATCCTACTAGTGCTGGTTTTGGTGGCATGGCACAGGAGAGAGGGGTGGTTCAGAAATACCTTCCATCTACTAAGATACAGATTTAGAATAAACCCAACATAGGATGCTCTGCTTCCTTCCCATCGTGGACGTGCATGTTCTGGGAGTCCCAGCTGCACATCTTGTCCCTCACACATTGACATGATTTTGTCAGAGTCATCCAAGGGCTTTTACAGCCCCAGCGCTCTTCTAAAGCCCAGCCCAGGGCAGATGGCCCCAGGCTCAGTGATGATGCGGGATGCCCACAGCCAGCCCCCACCCACTGCACCCAGGCACCCTTCCAGTCACCCGCTGCAGGTACTGATGAGTTAGGGAAAAAAAAAACCCAAACAAACAAACAAACAAACAAACCAGAAGTGGTTTGGGTCTAAAAAAAAGGCTAAATTAAATTCTATTATCCTTATATTACCTTTCATATTGCAAATGGGCCCAGAATTGTAAGCTACCGCCTCTCTACTTTTTCTCCTGCAACAAAATAGCAATGAACCAGAATAATCTTAGGATAAAAAAGAATAATAGAACAGAGTAATCTTTCAACAAACTCAAAAAGCTAACGGCATTTTAGCAATGCTGTGGAAGACAGAAAGGGCAGCGTTTATCCATTTCCTTCCTTGTTTTCTTCAGCTTCCTCAGCTTAGTTCACAGTCAGGGGGATCCGTGATTTGGATGGGGCATTTCTGGCAATGGAAGAAGGGCTGCACACATGGCTGCATCCTACACTCTTGGGACCACTGGCAATTCTTTTTGTGGCAGGGAACCGAGGCATCGCCCCAGGCTCTGCTGCCAGATGACTTCTGCTCTAGCCCAGGATACCTCGGATTTGCTCTGTGCCACCAGCCCCAGTGAGCTGGGCAGGCATCCCAACAAAGACACCACTGCTGGCAAGGATGCCCATCAGCTGGGAAAGAGTTTTATCCCCCACCTCGGTTGCTTTTCTCTCACGTCTTATTTGGGACAATTCTTTTATCGCCTCCAGAGTCAAAATTGAACTTTTTAAGCCAAAGTTACCAAGCTTACACAGAGAGAGGAGGACCAAACATTTCCCCTTTGAGATGGGGGTAAATTTAGGAAATTTAAGAAGGAGAAGAGTAGAGACTATCTTCCGAGCACATCACTAACCAGACAGGTAAAGAAAGGCTTCTACCAAGATTCAGTAAGAAAATATATTAGAATCAGTCTTAGCATTTCTATCAGAAACATTTCTATCAGCAACCTTTACTCAGTGTGCACAAATGTCCTCCTGAAATCCAATACTCGAAGTTAGGAGATGATGTCTGTGCAGAGAAGGACAGGAATATTACAAAAAGAATCCAATAATTTGCAGGCTGGAGCAAAGGGTTGAAACCAAGTAGTGCAGAATGGAGGGTAGAACCCTTAGGGACTAGTAAGTTTTCTGCTCTAAGCAGTAATCTTCAAAGGCAAATGACACCAGAATGACCCACACATGCTATCCAGTATTATATTAATGTCATATGAAGCAAAGACAGTCTTGGAACAATGCATCAAAAGAGGTGTTTCCAGTGAATATCAGATATTGAAGTTACTCCCAAGAGTTAGCGATAGACGCACATCTGGAATACTGAGGGCATTTCTCCTCACCTGCTTTCGAGGAAGATTAATTCAGCCTGGAGCTGGTGGATTGGAAAAGTTGCCAGGGTGAGCAAGGAAGTGGAAAGGCTGAATTACAAGAAGGGAACTAAAAGAATTATTTTGCATAATCTAGAAAACCAAAGATGACAGGACCCATGATTGTCCTTTAGCTTTATATACCCCTTGGTATTTATCTTGCCAGTGATGATATATTTATAGATGGCAAGAGTATAAAGTGGCTATCCATAAAGTTAGATAGGATTGTAATATAGAACTTCTGAGCTAAGAGGAGCACATCCAGTTCTTGTGAATCAAGGAAAAAAAAAAAACAAAATTAAAAACCTATTATTAACCATTTGCTTTACATGGAAATTGTTAACATCAGGACTCAGGCTACATCATACCAAAAAAAAATTGTCTACCATCCAACTATCTGTCCAATGTATGATGATGTGTGCTTCCAGTCCTCCATTTCACTCTTAATATAAAAAAAATGCAAATTATAATAATATCGGATAATAAATATGAAAATGCTCCAAAATAAACCAGTACAAGATTTCCAGTGCATAATGGTTAAAGAAAGAAAGCAAGCCCAGCAACTTGCATAGAGTCCACCTGGTCTAGTAGGAGGTCTCCCTGCCCACGGCAGGGGGTTGGAACTCGATGATCTTTAAAGTCCCTTCCAGCTCCAACCATTCTGTGGAATAAAATAGCTTGCCATAAAGTCCATCCACCTTAAATTTAACCCCCAGCTGAAAACACAGACACCCTCTCAAAAGAAAGGGCAGAAATCAGAAACTCTACCACACTGATAAGGTCCTTCCCATTATCCCACTAACAGCACTTACATGGCTTTAAAAAAAGACAGCACATAACACGCCTCATCTGTATCTAAGCACAGAAGTCTGGGCAAGATTTGACTGTGCAGATAATATAAATCTTATCTCCCGCAGTAAAGTTTTTATTAGTTCGAAATCATAAATTATTTTCCCAACTAGCCTTTGCACATCGAAGCAGTACATCGATTCCCTCTACAAAATCTAGTAAAATTAGTCCTTTCATGGCCTGCCTGGAAAATAATTAAAAAAAAAAAAAGCCACCTAACTAACCACAAAGTTTGGTTTCTCACTCCTCCCCCCACTCCCAAACCCAAGACACCAGGCATTTAAGCCCAAGTAACTTTTGGAAAGCAACTAATTCCATGGATCTTCTTGGGCTCGAATCTTGTCTTTTCCTTCACACTGCAAAATTACTGCTCATGTACAAAATTTTTAAAAACATCAAAAGTCAGCAAAGGTCTTTGATGAGCCTGAGGACAGGCAGCAGCAAGATGAATCCACACATTTCTGAATTTAATTTTCTGTTCCTTCTGCTTCTAAAGGAAAAAGATCCTCTCTCCAGCTTGACAGGTCCGTCAACTTTGAACTGATCTGTGGATGACTTTGCAGCATGTCCACTTGATCTTTCACACTAGGCAGTTTCATGAGCACTGACTGCTTGGATGAGAAATAGGAGTTTGAGACGTACTGATGCCCTTTAACTAAAGAGCATTAAACCCATGCCTTTTAATATTTAGGGTTTATAATTCTGAAAACTATCTCCTGTCATCACTTGGTCTTGCATGAGGTATTCCCTTCCTAAACCTAATTCTGCTGATGAAATAATCTGCCACAGGAAATGGCCCTCCCACCCCCTCCCCCACAAAAGCCCATAAACTCCATGGAAAAAGTCATGTGTTCAACATTTCAATAAGGACACGGGAGGGAAAGCTTAAACTTCAAGGTAACTTGCTGCTCCTCCTCAAGACCCTGGCCACTGTCACTGTGCGACCAGCTAAACAAGCTCATGACAAGTTTAAGGTGAAAAATAGTTGGGGAAGGTAGAAAAAGAAAATGTCCGTTGTGGAACATACCCCCTAAGCAGTTGGATCATCTTAATCTTCAAGCTTCTGTAATACAACTGTTGGAAGGCTCTAAGTCTGTGCACAATAAAGTGCTTTATTCAGGGAACCATATGACTCCATCAGTCATTCAAGCACATGTTTGGCACAGATTGAAAGTGAAAAGCATAGCTAAGTCAAATATTTCAAAACTGAACTTGTCTTCCTAACACACATGGTTTATATATTGGTGTAATATCTATATAACTTTTCAGTTCTCATATACGGTAATGTCATGGCTGGAGTACAACATGATGTCTGCTGCACTCGGCAGCATCACGCTTCTTGGGAGTTAAACACGCACCAAAAAGCCATTTACTAGAAAATTAAAAAGGGAGCTATCACACTTGACAGGTCCTCAAGAAAACTGTAAAACTAGCTTTTGTTCATTCTAATTCCTGAATATCTATTTCTCAGATCAGGATGCTACACCATGCTTCACTACAGAGCTGCCCTGTCACAAATCCAAGACAGCCAGTTCCTTCCTCATCGCGTGCCCGAGGTCTGCCTCTTCTGTTTGCAGATGAAATATTGCTCATCACACAGAGTTACTCCTGCTGATGCAAATGCGATTAAAGCAATCTTGGGAGAGCACAGTGTGATTAAAGCATAAGTAATGCGAGAAGGATTTGGGCTCTCATTATACAAAATACATATTGAAACGCACTCAAGGAAAGAAGCCAGTAGATCTCAATATCCTCCCTGTTCTCAAGAACAAAATGTGACAAGTGGAGTTATGAGAACAACATTTGCCATTGACTGCAGGTGGGGGCAGGGAGGCTGCAGAACTTTTCAAATAGTGAAAATCTTTATTACGTGTATAGAATATATACATACACCATATTTGGGAAACAGCTGTCCAACCTCATTTGTGATGTTGTTCGTCTGATTGAAGAATTACTATTCAGGACCAGTCCAAAGACAGAGTTGTCTCTTTCTTTATTTATTTATTTTCCTAGAGGAGAACATTTCAAAATATGAGAGAAATAAAGCAGTGAAGCATTGAAGTAAAGGGCATTCCAGCACACCGGGTGATGGGGATGTATCGAGAGGTTCCCCCCATGGAAGAGCTCAGAGCTGGGAGTTCACAAAAGAGGGCGAGTTGTAAATGCAAGATTCAAACCCAAAGTAGCTTTGAAAAGTAAGTGACATAACAACTTGGGAGAAGTTCTGCTCCTCTTGATGCAAGGCATGTTTTAAGCTTGCTTCTTTTTCAAGTCCTGATGTGCACCATATAAATCGGACCAGTCATTCTTTCTCCTGAAAACAAGTGGGACGAGACTAGCAACAGGTGAAAAAAAAATATCAAGGGTTGCACAATGCCTTTCCTACAAGTATTTCCAGAATGCCAGAATGAAGGATGTCCCAGCATCAGCTCAGCATCATCTCACTTCATCCTAAACTGCTGCACCTTCCCCAAAGGATCCCAGTCCGAAAGATTCTCATTTTGATTACAAGCTCAGCCTCGCACCCTTCAGCATCAGTGAGGTAGAACAAAAACACTGGAGTAGAGAAATAATAACCTGTGCTTGTAAAGCATGAGTGATCCATAGAGCTATGATGTCAAAGGGGAAAAAAAAAAAAGTACAGAATATATTCACTTTTCAGCATTGAAAACATGAAAATCCAGATCCAGAGTTCCTTTCCAGCTCCTCCCCTCCACACCCTCAAGGAAGGCTACTTGCCACTGAATGAAGTTCAGAATTACTCCCCAAAATACAACTTCCTCTTGGCCTTTTAAAAGGTACAGTCCAATCCTTGTCTCCAAGGATTAACTAGCCTCCCTCACGGAGCACAAGGAATCTTTAGCATAGCTGTAACTGAGGCATGTTCCTTCCTGTGTACAATCACGGGTGAAAAAAGAAAAGATTGAGTGGGAGTTGGGGTTGTGCTCGGCACACGCACACAAATCACTCATTCAGATGTTCTCTGGGAAAAATCATGCTGAAAACACAGCAAATCCAGCTGAAATTTCAGTATTAATTTAAGTAAACATGCATGGGAAACAATCTGTAGTTCTTTCCCAGGCCTAGCAAATGAGCTACTGGGCTGGGGAGCTAATGTCCATCGTGTGGTTTTGTGTGGGGAATACCTGCTACTTGCTTTACACAATAGCATAAAAAGAAAAACTAACTGCATCTGCACTAACAGAAGCTGTCATTGAAGTCTGTCTTCCTACCTTTTGAAACATGAATGAACAGAAAACAGTTATGTAATGTAAGCCACTTTTCCTGCTCAGATTGATGGGTGTGACCTCACAACAGATGTCATCATAAATGCTGGATTGGTCCCTCACTTCTGACTTTAAACAGGCTTCTTCAGAGGATGAGCTACTGGAGTAATGAACACTTATTTTTGCTGTTTGCTCAGAGCAGGAGATCTTCCCAGGCCACTAACACAGTTCATCTAGCCTGTCTGATCTTGTCAAGCACATTGTAAATGAATAGCACAGAACAAAAGCACCAGGTCGTACAAAGGAGCCAGACCCATGGAGGTGAGACGATTTATCCCAGCTGAGGATCAGACCCACAGACAAAGAAGATACAGGATGCAAAACAAATAGACAAGCTCCTTCTTTCTAAGGCATGAGGATTTCTCCTGCAATGACCCTGCACTTTCCCCTCAGCCACAAGTGTTTACCCAAAGTGCCTCTTTTGTGGGGTGCATTTTTCTCACTTAAGAGGCAAGAGATGAAGAAATAAATACTATTTCACTTGGAAATGCTTGTCTCATACTTTAAAACCTGTTTGAATCAGTTTTAACCTGGACACAGTCTTACGACCTTCAACTCAAAAAGGAACATGGATCAGAGCAAGAGCTCTCAGTGGCAGAAAAAGAAGGCAATATAGACTTAAATAACCTGGGTTGAACAAGTTGTCCTTCTCACACCTTCCAATCACAGAAGTAAGAGAGGATCTCAGCACACTACCACTGCTGCAGACAGACGGCGCTGCTCAGTAAAGGTACTGGTGAAGCGAAGCTCCACGCCTGGTCAGGCCCTTATTAAATGTGTCATTAAGACAAAGTCCAGATAATTTATTTGTTAATTATTTATTTTTGTGTGACAATAGTGAAACGAAAATCCCATGAACACTTGCATTCACTGAAGTTTCTATTCTAATATAGGCTTTCAAAGGAAAGAGGTCACATGAGGTTTATTTCTCTTGCTTGATCAGCCGCTTTCAGAATCAGAACATTAAATAGAAGCAAGAGAACTTTCACCATTGTCAGAAGAAAGCTTTTCACTTAATGCATGTGGCATATACTACTAGACCAAATTTGTAGGGACTGACACAGCTCCTCTCCACAAATATCTCAAAATAAACAAGTTAAAGGTGCTTTTTGTGCCAAATTCTGCATCCAGCTTTTCATGACTTGATGTGTATTATCCAGCATGGTTAACAGGCCATGAAATATTTCACTTCTTGCATGATTAGATCATATATTTTGGACAAGAGAGAATATGTTCATCTAATCAATGGTTTCATCATGTTGACCTTGTGAATGGACAACCCCCCACTCCCAATTTAACCAAATATTCCTCATCCTAGCTCTGAGTCATGGAAAAGGGCAAACTCATTTATATAGGGTGTAAAAAAATAATGAAACAACATATGATCTATTATAGGAGTCAGCATTTCTGATTAGAAGATGCAGTTCATCAAGTCACTTTCTGAAGCACCAATGCAAACATCACACTTGCTATCAACATAGCCTCAATCTCTTATGTGACACCGAAGAGAGAAGGGGGCTCCTCAGAAACAATACTTTTCCCTTAACCCCACTTTCCCCAATCCTTTTATCAAAAAGATAAAAATATAACACAATCGAAGCACTTTGCTCTACATTAGTCAGAAACAAAAGGGATTGTCCTTTTGGACTGCACAGACCTGTCAAGAATCAACTGCAGCCCTCTAATGGACTTTCTGAAGCTGTGGATTTTTAATTTAATTTATCATAGGTTTGCCCTGGAGACTCAGCATGGCCTAAGAGAAGCCTCTGCAGATGTGATTTAGGCCTTTAGTACTATAAAATTTTGGAGATGATGTGCTTCTGTGCTAAGAGTAATCTGAAAAGGTGCTTAAAATGCAAGTACAATGTGCATGCGATAGGAAGAAGAAAATCTGAAATGATGTAGAGTAAAACACAAGAACAGAGTCTAGAGAATAAGCCCTGTGAGAAGTGGCTAAGGAACCTGGGATTGTTCAGCCTGGAGAAAAGGAGGCTCGGGGGAGACCTTCTGCTCTCAACAACTCCCTGACAGGAGGGTGGAACCAGGTGGGATCGGTCCCTTCTCCCAAGGAACAAGGACAAGAGTAAATGGCCTCAAGTTGCATCAGGGAAGGTTTAGGTTGGACTTAAGGATGAATTTATTCCCCACAAGGGTTGTCAAAGACTGGAACAGGCTGACCAGGGCGGTGGTGGCATCACCATCCCTGGAAGGGTTTCAAAGCCGTGGAGATGTGGTGCTGAGGGACACAGTTTAGCGGTGACCTGGCAGTGCTGGGTTTATGGTAGAACTCAATGATCTTAAGTCTCTTCCAACATAAACTATTCTATGATTCTATGAACATGCAGAGGAAAAAGATTAAATCATGAAGGGCCTGGCATCCCAAGCAGGACTAGATGCTGTGTGAGATACAGAGCTGTGGACAGCCTGCTGGTGTAGCAAAGCATGACCATATCAACCTAACAGTATTTCAGACCTAATTGCAAACACCTTAGAAATGTCAGTTCTTGCTTTACAACTCTCAAGAGCAAAACTCGGGAGAAAAGCCACGCTGTCAGCCTCCAAACACGCAGTCTCCAAAAGGCAGGTGCTCAGACAGGAGGCTTGGCAGCCCTCCCAGCAGAAGCTGGCCTGTTAGAACACCCCTGACACACATGTGTGGGCTGCTCCGTCACCCCAAGCTGGCCGTATCCTGTTGCCTGCCTGGCCAGTGCAGCTCACTGCTCACCATTCGCATGCAACAGTGCAGCCCTGGAGCACAAATGGTGCAGCCCACAAGGATGGACATGAATACTAATAAAATGAAGCCCAGCTGGACTGCTTGGACCATTTGCACTGGCACTGTGAGATATGTTAGAATCATAGCGACTGCTTGTGATAAATCTGTCAGGATTAGGATGCGCGAGGTCTGGACAAGGCTGGTGGAGGACTAAATAAGCCTCTACATGAATTCAGCCCTTTTAAAACAGAATTTCACAATTAATAACATCGTCGGCAGCTGACAACCTGAGTGGAAGTAACAGATAAACACAGCCCTGATCTGCTGCAGTCACTCACGTGTCTCTAGAGAAGTGCCACCGGGGCAGCCTCTGCCCTGAAAGCAGGGTGAATATTCACCCAAACCATCAACTGTCAATCATCAGTTGAAGAACGCTCTTCGTTGGATGGATGGAGACCTTTGCAAAAAAAAAAAAAAAAAAATCTCAAGGAAAGCAAGAAATGAGAAGCTCAACAAAACCCCAGCGAACAACCCAGCAGCTCCCCAGCCAGCAGGAGAGTTAATGATGCGAACATGATTTGAAGAGTGGGCATAATGTCCTCTGCTGGTGTATGTTGGCATGGATCTATGGAGCCCCGTGGACAGTGACAGCTCATGCCAGGCAATCTGCAGGGGACCTGATAGGGATAATCGTCAGACAAGAAGGTGATTGTACACAAACCGTAAATATCTGTCACAAAGGCTGGAACAGTGTGAAAGACGATGGTATTTGAAAATGAGCTCAACAACACAGAGTGTGTTGGAGAGATCAGTTTTAAAGCGAGAGACGATTTCTTCTGAAATTTATTTCCTTTACATCCATTGCAGCTGGTAACAAAAAATCTGACAGAAAAAATGATTTTACTTGAAGATAAAGAATTATGGACCACATTTTTAGGATTTTCATTTTTCCTGCTGTTCTTCCACCTAATATCCGAAAGAGATTTAAGAGTTTCGGACTAATTTGCAGTTTACCTTTACACACCATCACTTCATCTGCCCTGCAGATACAGGAAGGCCTTGACTCTGCAAAAAGCTTATAGAGATGTGGACTAAATCTGTAAGATTAGACCTTATCCTACTGGATATTATCCTCCACCAGCACGGCAAAGCTAATTTTGCTTTGTTGAGGCTGGTACTTCCATTTGCCTTTTTGTCCATGAGGTCCTTTAGCCAGCAACCAATACTGAAAACTGGAAAAGGTAAATATAAGATCACAAAAAATTGGAAAGGAAATTAAAAGTGAGTGGTGAACCTACTTTTAAGCTGTCTAACTCATAACCTGATAATTTCCATTTGATATTAGAGCTGTTACTAAGGCAGTCCCACACTGTGCATTATCTCTTCCCACATTTCCAGACCGGTTTTTGAAGCTTATCATAACTTAAACTTTTCTCTTAATCACTAAGCATGTGTTTATGTAAAAATTAGGATGTCCTGGCAATGCCTTAAATCACTAACACTGGGCCCAGAGCAGGCGCAGCAGTAAAGCCAGCTGCGATGGAAGTTGCAAAGCTTCAAAACTCCCAGCTGAGATGAGTGCCAGCACAGCTAAGAGGACTTTTCGTCACCGGGCAGCTTTGCCGGGTCTACAAGCACACGGCTGTAACTTTCAGCACCTCCGTGACCAAGAAAGCAGTACATGCTCTGGCAAAGCTAAAGCTGTTCTCTACTTGCACAGGAAAAAAAAAAAAAATGGAACTAAAGGAGAGGATGCTCGCTGAGCACGCTGGCTGCAGATGCAAGAGAGCAAGTTATAGACGTGTTATGGAAAGAGGAGGAGTAGGAGAGACGTAGCAAGGCAAACTCAAAAATCCAGCTGAGCTGCAAAGCTCAGCAAGCACTGCTGTTGCTCAAGCTTAGGCATCTAAAGATGGGTATCATAAAGATGAGAAACTGACACAAACTTTACAGAGAGCTTAAGCCATCAGTGCAAACATAACCTTAGAGCATCAGCTTAGCTCTTAGGGAACATCAAAACAGAGGTAGCAGGATAACCACTAACACTTACCACCCTGCGCTCCCATACGTGTACTAGATGTAAGCCACCCAGTTGGCCCTCATTGAAGGGACAACTACTTTGGGGTATGTTCATTTCTTCATTTCTGTCCTGTGTGAATGCTTGCAGTATTTTACCTCAAGCTTCCCCGGATGCATAGTCAAGCTTACCCTCTGTCCCAGCTCACCTCCAACAGCTAGAAGGGCCCAGCCAGCCAGTGTGGGTCCTGGGGTCAGAGAAAGTCCATGTGCTGCCTCGACCCAAACACACCCACCCTCTGCCCACACAAAGGGAACAGCCACAGGGAACCTATTTCTCCTCATCTATCTGAGCTTTCCTGCAGCCCTTACCCCCAGTATGCTCACTGGGTGTAAACAGAAATGCTGACAAAGAGAAATTAGACACCCCCCCCACACACACAAAGGCAAAGCTTCTGTTAATTAATTAATTAACTCCTGTTCATTCATTAATGTAAACCCCAGGTGCTCAATTAAACACCACAACTTGCTCCCTCTGCCTTAGGATTTCCAAGCCCTTGCAAATATGACAAAGTGTATCTCCCATCTTTTTCTTAGCAAGTCCAGAACCAAAGTCCCAGTGAAAGTCACTGTGCATAAATTTGGAGACAAGGAAGCGTTTACAAAGTCTAAAGTTACAACAAAAAGTAAAAAAAAAAATTAAAAAACCCCACGAGATGGGAGTTGATCGTAACACGTCGGGACACACGCGCTCTTCAGCGCTGTTACATATAATTTATACATGAGAATCTCCCTTCCTCTCTCACATAAACTATGCAATCAGCTGCTGCTGAATGAAGAGGACACGGCCTGGGCCCTCCAGTGATTCCTGAGTAAGCCCCAGACTTGTACAAAGAGACAAGTCACATTTTTTTCTTCTAGGTTCTTCCTCCAGCTGTAACGCGGGCAGCACAGAGCCAGGATTGCAAAACATCACTGAAACTGAAGCCACCGGTCACTGACTTGTGCTCACTTTGAATGAACTCAGTGGCGAGTGAACTTTTATCCGGCGAGAACGCTTTTACCATCAGTATTCGGCTTTTTCAGGCAGTTCTTCCCGGCTGGAAGCACGAGTCGGAACTCTGACAAGACTCTCAACCCCCTGACTTCAGCCCCAGCCCTCGGGGGGGGCTGTTTGCAGGGGACCCTTAGGGGATAACTGCTCCCTCGGGCCGCAACTCTCCAGGACATCTCCCCGCGCTGGGGGAGTCCCCGAGATCAGCCCCCCCCGCTGTACCCGGTACCAGCCTCCCCCCACCCCGAAGGATCCCTGGAACCAGCCCCCCGCGAGGGGTCCCCGAGATTAGCCTCTGTCACACCCGGGGGTCCCCG